>SNVD02011958.1:0-62539 GCA_013180625.2 Boswellia sacra
TGGTGGTGGCAATCAATTACTTCACCAAGTGGATAGAAGCTGAGTCCTACAATACACTAGGGGCAAAGCAGATGGCGAAGTTCATTAAGAAGAATATCATATGCAGATTTAGAGTGCCACATCACGTTGTAACTGACAATGGAGTTCATTTCCAAGCTGAGACTAAGGCCTTGTTTGAGAAGTATAGGATTGAACGCTATAAGTCATCTCTATATCGGCCATAAGCAAATGGAGTAGTAGAAGCAGCTAATAAAAACATTAAGAAGATGTTGGCCAAGATGGTGCAGACATATAAGGATCGGGTAGAGAAGCTGTTGTTTGTATTATGGGGTTATAGAATGACACCTAGAAGCTCAATGGGCATAACGCCTTTCTCGTTGGTGTTTAAAAGGCGGTCCTACCAATTGAGATAGAAATGAAATCAGGAAGGGTTTTGATGGAAGTAAAAATTCCTGAAGGGGAGTGGATTCACAATAGATGTGAACAATTGGCCTTGATTGATGAGAAAAGAATGAAGGCCAAATATCACATGCGGTTGTACCAAAAGTGGGTTGCTCGAGCTTTTAACAAGAGAATAAAGGCAAGAAAGTTCAAAGAAGGGGAATTGGTCCTTAAACAAGCAAGGTCAGTAGTGTTTAACCTGAGAGGGAAGTTCAAGCCCAACTGGGAGGGCCCATTCATTGTGATGAAGGTCATGTCCCGCAGAGCCATCACTTATCAGACATGGAAGGGAATGAGTTCACTGAGCCCATTAACATGGATAGGTTGAAGAAATACTATGTGCGAAGAAAAAAAAAGAGAAAAAAGAGTATGAGAGGAAAAATAATTAATCAAAAAACCAAAAATGGTAGATTAATGATAGGAGTTGTCTCATTGTGCACGTATTGTTAGAAGAACAAATGATTGTACTTTAATTAACGAAATGAAATTGATTGGATACAAATATGCTTTTGAAATGTCCTATTATTTTGCATCTAAGCTAACACTGAAACTATCAATGTCATCTATGCCTCTTTGCTGGACTACGAATAGGCTCACCATATCGCTCCGACACTATCTGGCTCGAACAACGAGATCAGGAATGGAAGCCTGAAGGGTCACCCAATCCTTATACCACTCATTTGCCTTAAAGTCAAGATCATGGAACAGATTGCTCTCGATGGTTCGATGTGGCCAAGAATCCTTCACACATTCTAGATAATGAGCAAATAGTCTTCTAGGATCGAAAGTAGTCAATGAATCCACGGTCCTCTGAATAAGTCCATACTACTGACGCAATCTAGCAGGATCATAAAATGAACTACGGATGTAATCCGCCAAAGGTATACACGTAATATAGGTCTCAACTATCACGTGCTCCAGCCTCTGCCATGGACAGTGCCAATGAATTTGAGTATCCTAAATGACTCAAAGCCAGTCAATCCAAAAAGAACGTCTCTCAAATCTCCTCATCGTATGAAGTTAAGGGCTATAACTAAAAATATCCCCCTCAGGTAGTGCTAGAATAGACAGCCTCTCTTGTAACCAAATCTGAAAAAGAAAAATAAGAAAAAGCTTCCTAAGTCGAAAAACTAAAAAGGTAGCTTAGGAAAAAATTAAGGCAAGCCCGCTAAGTTGAAAACTCAAAAGAGCAGCTTAGACAAAAGTTAGGGCAGGGAAAAATAAGAAAACCTTAAAGGGGTGGCTTAGGCAAAAGTTAGGGCAAGCTTTCTAAGTCAAAAACTCGAAAGGGCGGCTTAAGCAAAAATTAAAGCATGAACAAAAAACTGAACCCACTAAGTCGAAACCCGAAAGGGTGGCTTAGGAAAAAATTAGAGTTAAAAGAAAAATACCTGAAGAAGTAGAAGACTGCCGCTGAACCTCTGACTCAGATCAATCTTGACACGATCTAGCTTGATTAATGTTTTAATAAGAATCAAGGGAACTGCTGTGAAATCGAGTCCCATATAAGGAATGATGGTCACAAGATGTTGGTCGATTAGACCGTCTGGTGAGACCAATAGAAACTCTACAAGAAGACAGAATTGAAGAAGGCGCAGCCAACTAAACGAGGTGCTATCTATTATCTCATGCAAAGACATGGTGGAGGATAATGTTACTCTACCACCTCTGGCGTGAATGCCCATGGTAGGAACTGAAAAGTCAAAGAAGTTAGCAAGATCAGACATTGATGCTATCTTAATAGTAGCAGAATAATGCTCTTAGAACTGGATGAATGACAACTAAGTATGGCAGAGAATTCATCATACAAGGGGCAAAGCTCTTGCCTATTGAAGCGGAAGACATGATCATGAGAATCCCAAAAGGTCATGCATTCCTTAAGAAAAGGGAAGTCAAGTTTCACATGGCAAAGAAACTTTAGATTGTAGAGACCGTTGGATTTGAGTCACTACCAGTCATCATTCTTTAGAAGCTTTAAGAGAGGCTAGAGTTTCTAGAGAGAGGCCTCAGACATGGTGGAAAGCACAAAGAAGTGCGAAAGAAAACTTGAGAACTAAGGGAGGAAATATTGAAAAGTGTGGAGAGAAGCATAAGAGAAGCAACACTTAAATAGTTCAAGGAGAAGGAAAAAAAGGCAAGAGAAGGAAGGACCACGGCAGGTAGTGGAAGGATTGGTAGCCAATTGTCCCACTATCGGTACGGTCCAACAGCTGACCAGCAGTGGTTAGGGCAAAAGGCCCTCCAACTTCCTTTTTCACATGTTTTCGACTTCTAGTTTGTATATCGACGAGCAATTTCGAGCACGTGACTTCCAAACTTTGTAATTTTGTTCAGAATTGAATAAAGGATGATGTAGAAACAAATTTGAACCAATTTGTAAGTAAATTGGTTAAAATACACATAGTTTAAGAAGTTGTGTATGAAATTGAAAATAGAGAATTTTCACTAAGTCTTTGAAATTTGATTATACAATCGATTGCTTTGATTGTACATCATGAAAATTTGAAACATGGATGCTTGTACATGGAAGCTAAACGAACAATGAAAAAAGAAATCAACATGAAAGAGAAGGCCAATGGCGACAGTCCTCACTTATGATCATCATTATCATCAACATCAATTGAAGAAGCAGCAACATGAACTTGAAGACGCTCAACCTCTCGCTCTAGACACTCGATTTACTAGCAACCTATCTAGTCCAAGGAAGAAACATGCAGCTAGAAAAGATTATTAAGATAGGCATCTTGCATACATGAAACATAAAACATTTTCTTGTAGGAAGCACTATCCAAAATGGAGCATAGTCCAAAAGAGACTGAGTTTTACAGAAATCACAATATAGTATAAAATCTAGGGTCAATCATAAAGAAGAAGGTCTAATACCTAGTAGAATGGAAGTAGCACGATGTGTAAGCAGGCTTGGATCAGCAGATTCGTCTCGATGGAAGTAACATGATGCACAAGCCGTTTGAATTAAGCAATTTAGTCTTGAGTAGACCCAAATATGCAGATTGCCTAGATAAGGTAGCTCAATCTCGAGGAAACTCAATTCAAGGAGAACATTTTGGAGATCTACCTTAAAAAAGACATCGACGTTAAAGAAAGAATCTATCATGAAAAAGGCATCCACCTTAAAAAAAACATCTCCTTTGAAGAAAGAACCATGAAAAAGGAATTTGAAGTGTACCCTAAAGAAAGGATTTTGAAGAACTTTGATCTACCTTGATAATGGAAGGTCACCTTGAAGAATGGATTTGAAAAAAAGAAGAAGATTCATAGTCAGGTAGTTGGAAGGGTAAAAGAGTAAAAGGTCGAAGAAAGAATAGGAAAGAAAGAAAAAAGAAAAGCAAAGAAAGAAAAAGAAAAAGAAAAAGAAAGAAAGGAGAAGAAAGAAAGAAAGAAAGAGAAAAAAAGGAAAGAAAGAAGAAAGAAGAGAAGAAAGAAGAAAGAAAAAGAAGAGAAGAAAATAAGGGAAAGAAAGGAGAGGAAAAGAAAAAGAGAAGAAAAACTCTACATTGACTTTAAGACACCGAAAGAATTTTTGAATGAACTAGTGACAAGCACCCGACAATGCAATAGCTCAGCAACTCACAAAGAAAGGAGAGCAACATCAGTTGATAGAAGCTTTTAACTAATCCATATGGAAGAATTCATCCAAAGACTAAAAGACAATTTGCTAAAAAATACACTGAACAACATAAGAATTTTGAATTGATTTGAAGTCATCAAGATATATTTGATATTTTGCTAGAATTTACAAGGACAACGAAAAGGACCCTAGTGAATTGGAGAATCAACAATATGATATGAGCCTCCCTAGTGAAGGGTCATACAAATTCCATATCCAAAAAGATTAAGAACAAAGAATGCTCAAGCATAGTGAATTGAGAATTTTCCCTAGTAGACAAGAAGAAATTAAGAAAAGAAAAATGAAGAATACTCAGAAGAAGGGCATAAAACCCAATTAATACAAAGATAGAAGAAGATCAAAGAAGAATGAAGAATACTCAAAAGAATGGCATTAAACCTAATGAATGCAAGGTTTGAAAAGATCAAAGAAGAATACTCAGTCGAAGGCATAAAGATTGAAGAGGTCTAAAGACCACGAAGCAATGCATGATAGACGCTTTCCCGATGGGCATGCATTAGAAAAAACCTTGGGAAGTAGGTGCACTTAAGAGTGTTTTAAGCCCTTAAGAATAGGCATAAGCCCTAAAAAGAGGCACACCGAAGAGTGTTGAAAACTCTAAGAAGTAGGTTGATGCGTTCGAAAATAGCAAGTATACTAGTCGCACAAGTAATAAAGTGATAAGTAAGATATCGTTCCCACGAGGATTGATTCTAATTGAATTTGTTATTTCCAGCAACAATAAACTAAACAGGTGGGGATTTTTGTTGAATGCTTTACTAAATGAAATAAGAATGCAAGTAAAGAATAACAAAACAGAAAGTAAATTTGAATGAAAAATCAATAGGAGAAAGCTGGTTAAGGGATCCTTCTCTACCACAAGATATGGATTTGCGAATTAATTGTAGAATTGTCATCTAATTACAGCATTGAAGTTATCAACCGTAGATAATAACAAGCTCTATTACCCCAATCTTTCCTTACTTTGTTGTTAAATAAAACAAGCTCTTTATTTAATCTCTATCCATTAAACAACCTAGAACAAGCTCTCTAAATTTAATTCAATGGATGCATTATGATAAGAAAGATAGGTTGATCTAAGCAATAAACACACAAGCTCGGATTATTTAACTTAGGTTGTATTCTCCAATTGTAATCTCTGATCACAATTTTGCTACTAATGATTAGAAATTCAAGACAATTACGGATCAAGATTTCTAGTCTAGCAATAAATCACAACCAGATTATATTCAGTTGGCCACTCAAATACAATCAGCAAGCAATCATAAGCATTAGATATAGGAAAATACAAGCAACTTCAATTACAGAATTGGATAACAACTTCTTGCACAATCAACTTACAAAAACCATATCAGGGCCTTTGAAATCACCCTCAACCAATTCAGATTCAGTTACACATGTTTAAGAACGTGGTAAATACAATACAACATGGAGACATTCCAGAAAATGAAAGGGAAGGGAAAAACTTAGCAAATTTGATGTAATTATCTTTGGATTGTAGTTCTTCCTCTTTCCAAGCTTCCTTTCTCCTTCAAGAACTCCAAGAGGTGAAAGAATTCCCGAGCTGCAGCCTCCACCACGTTCTCCCCTCTTCAAGGTATGAAAATAAAACCCTAAAATGTGTTTAAATACTCTGCTACAGTGACTTGCTAAAGTGTCCCGTAGTATACATGCTACAGTGACTTGTGGAATTATATTTCTATACATCTCACACTGTTTTGATTAGAACTTTTCGTACACTGAATGGATTTATAAACCGTAAATTTCTCCAGAAAATAGACTTCGAGAGCTTTCCAACGGTATATAACATTTCATCGGGTTCATTGTATATCAATACAATTAAATCCGAGAAGATCACTGACTAGCAGAGGTGAAAATGAAGGGTTTTACTCTATTTTTGTGCAAGTTGCTCCAAAACTCCTACAAACATCAAAACCACACAAAACATAAAAATACCAAGGAATATAGCAAAGAAACATGGACGAATTGATATAAAATTAATACATAAATAGACACCTATCAAATTCCCCCACACTTAGACTTTGCTAGTCCTCGAGCAACTAAAATGATGTGAAACAAAACTAAACCGAAACAGAATCAAAGAAAAATTAAAACACACAAATGCTTCAACTTGCAAATAGGCCTTCAAGATTGTACTTAATTATAACCCAAGGAAAACTTCAAAATAATGCACTTGATCAAGAATTTCATCTGAAAGATTAGTTTCGCTTCACTTCAATTCCTCAAGTGTGTGTGCGTAGAGCCATTCCACCTAATCACTTATAACCCAGATGAGTTTATGCATAAAAATGAATCATATTTAATATTGAAGATGTGTGTATAAATGAACTCCATAGGCCTGCTTTTCAAGTTACTCTCCACTAATGTAGCCATGCACAACACCAAGGATCAAGTAGGACTTTATTAAGCTTGTAACGTTTGGCTTGGGTGAAGGTATGATAAAGGATAATAATTTTGGCTCAAATCACCCACAAACACATAAATCATTCAAGACTATGTAGAGCTCAACCCTATAACACAACTTCATTTCAATTCACCAGGTTACTCCCCCAAACTTATTTAGAATACTCAATCTTCTTTTTTTCTTTTTTTTTTCTTCTTCTTGTTTTTTTTTTTTTTTTAGAAAACAAAAGAAACTACACCCATGTTTCATTCTTTTTAAGAACACCCAAGGGTATAGAACTTCTTTTTTTTCTTTTTTTTTTTTAACTGCAATTCCACTCCCCCACACTTAAACAATACATTGTCCTCAATGTTTAAGTACGTGGAAGATAAGTACAGATTTTTCTTTTCTTTTCTTTTTTTTTTTCTTTTTTCAAACACAATAGGACTCACTTGCATTGCTCATGACACATCCCAACCTCCTCTAACTTTCCAAAACCAGAACATAGCTCAGAATTTAATTGTGAATGACCTACATGCTCATAGGTAAGGGATAAACTGTTTGGAACAAATTCATTTTAGGTTAGGAAATCTTTTAGTGAGTTAACAAAGAAAAAGGCTTACAAGGCTCAAAGGGGTAACTAGGGATCAATTTCAGTCAAGGTTGCCTATTAAGGCTCAAACGGTCCAAAGATGGCCTAAATCATTTCCCAATGTTGCACAGTCTAGGATTTCGCCTCGAGTGACCATCAAACAAGTTCTAGAATTCATTGAAATCTGAAGAAACATTTAAATTACATAAACTTTCTCTAAGTGAACAAATAACTCAGTGATAATAGCTCAGTGCTCAATGTTGCGCAAGGAATCAAAAGCAAAGCGAAAACCAATAAACATTTCAAGCACACAGATCCATGCATCATTTATCATTTTCCAAGAGTTATTCTTAATTCAATCATTATCTTATCATCGACCCACAAAATGCAAGAAAAGAGGTACGTGGCGTTGTTACACCTGAGTCAAGATTGTATATTTCAACAATCCTTAGGACAGTAGCCCGCAGACTTAAGGTTTCCAGCCTATATACCTTTATTATGAAAGAACAAAACAAGAAACAAGACACTTCAAACAACATGAAATAAACAAACTACAGATTTATTGAGAGAGAATGCGTTTCAAGAGTTAAGGAAACCCCATATTCTGCCATTCTCAGGTTTTTCCACAATGTTTTTTTTTTTCGAATCGAAACTGATAAAGACAAAAACACACAACAACTCAAAATTACATAAAACTAAACTTACTCAGAAAATACTAAAGTCCAACAAATCAGTTAACACAAACAAGGCAGTTAGAATGAGGTCTAAAAAGTTTAGAAGTTAGCCTCCTTATTCAGCCATTATGGATTGAAGAGATCCAGAATGCGTTTCAAGAGGAATTAAACTTTTTAAGCCACCACTCTAAAAACCGAGATTAGAAAATATTACCTAGGATGAAAGAAACAACCTGAAAAAAAAACTCAACTCTCAAATAAACACAATAAAGAGAAAGCAAACGAAAATGAAGCAAACCAGCAGATAGAGATTACAGATGGAGCGTTAAATCCAGTTTACGCCTCTTATTGCCTTCTCCAAACCAATCTATCCGAGCTATTGTTGGATCAGGCGAATAGACGAATTCTTGTAATTTGTCAATTAACTCCCCTGCAGTTGAAGCTGTAACCAGGATTTGCCTCGCTGACTGTGAGATGAATTTTTTTCTACTGCTTGATCAAGAAAAGACAACAAACCATCAAAAAAATTATTGACATTTAACAAACCAATGGGTTTTTTATGGATGTTTAGCTGTGCCCAAGAGGTGATTTGAAATATCTCCTCTAATGTACCATAACCACCGGGCAAAGCTATAAATGCATCAGATTTAATGACCATATGTGCAATACGCTCATGCATGCTAGAGACCTGTAACTCTTCCCCCATTGTGTTGCCTATGATATCTCGCATAGCTAATGGTTTAGGGATAATGCTGAGAACTTTACTTCCTCCTAAGGATGCAGCTGTCGACACACATCCCATTAACCCAAGACTACCTCCTCCATAAATCAAATGAATACCCCTCGCAGCTAATGCCCTACCAAGATCAAGAGCTGCTGTTGTAAACTCTCCATCTTTACCAAATTGCGATCCACAAAATACGCATATATTTTGGAATCGCCGAATTGGTGTTTTCTCCATTTCTAAAAGTGCTCTAAACTTGTATAACACAATGATGCACGTTAGGTATTATGCAATTCAAGTGCAAGATAGGTTATAAAATGACATTTGAAAACATGCAGAATGGATATATACACACGTAAAGCTCTCAAATTTGACACATGGGGACATAATTTCGGTGAGGGTTGCTCGATGCAGATTTATCGCCCCAAAATTTGAAAAAATGAGATATGCTTTCGGCGAGGTTTGACAAAACCTACACACTTGTTCTCCCACGTGAAGCATGGAAAATGGAGATACACTTTCGGCGGGGGTTGACAAAACCCCCACACTTGTCTCCCACGTGAAGCATAAAAAATGGAGATACACTTTCGGTGGAGGTTGACAAAACCTCCACACTTGTCTCCCACGTGTACTTATGCCATAGGGTAGTCATATGGTTTGTCAAAAAGAAAACTTGAAATTAAAACAAACAAAATCAACAAACAACAACAACACAAAAACAACATTGATAATCAGATCAAACGAAACAAGAAAAAAAATTCTACAACAACAACACACATTCAAATATACAAGTAGTTGTGATTGTGGGTCACATCTTCCTCTGGTTTTACGTCCAGTAACGGCTAAAACGCCTTCTATGAGTCGGGGATTTGCTTCCCATCCAGTTTTCTTATAAACTGGCAAACAGGGTCGTTTTTAGTCAGATTCCCTAGACTATAACACTGCAATTCATCACGAAATTGTGTCCATAGATTAAGCAATTCACGCTGAACAAGTCCACAAGAATGTGACTCGAGAGTTAACAAAACATTATCCAGCGACTCATTACTCAAACCATTCTTAATAATGGAAAGTTTATCTTCTCTATTCCTGGACGCAAAACCTAATGAACGAC
Organism: Boswellia sacra; assembly: GCA_013180625.2. Lineage (NCBI taxonomy): Eukaryota > Viridiplantae > Streptophyta > Magnoliopsida > Sapindales > Burseraceae > Boswellia > Boswellia sacra. The sequence continues at coordinate 9,599 of SNVD02011958.1, forward strand.
AAGTCTGGTTACAATTCCATCTAGCACATTTATAACATACTTGTAACCTTTTCGCTCTTCGCCTCTTGGCGTAGTAGCTCTTTCCTAGACCAGGCATGTATTTTGCGAGATTAATGTCCGGCTCACCGGACAATCTCACCTTGGCTTCGATAAGCCATCGGATATCAGCAGGCACATTTAGGAGCATCAATGCCCAAAGTCTAGTCATCCGTACTTTATAAATTTTAAACACAGCATTTTGAGGAAGTGAAGGGAAATATTTACGAAGGTTCGATAGAAAGATATCGGCATCCATTGAAGAGAAGAAAAGGAGAGATATTACCGATAATGCGATTGAGTTTGTTCTTCTCCCAGATATGCACGTTTCAAACCTTCGAACAATGGCTTTAACTCCCGTTTGAATGTTTCCTCAAGCTGTTGCACAACTGAACTCGAAGCACGGAATAATCAAATTAAACACAAGAAAAGAAAAGAAAAGAAAATAGATACACATAAAAGAAATAAAAACACAAGAGCAAACGAAAGTAAAAAAACAAACAACAAAGCAAATGAGACAGATGGCAAAGAGAGATAAAACCTGATCAATTATAATGGCCCATGAGAGGAATCTCCTCGAAACACAAAAATGATCGTTACTACCTTCTTTTCTTTGTCTCTTTTTATTTATGTTTCAAAAACATTGGGTTGCCTCTCAATAATCGCTTGGTTTAACGTCCTCAGCCTGACGTGGTTCCATCATGGAGTGTATCCAATCTCCGCTGTGCTTCTCTAGTGGGCTTGAATCCTCTTCCAACAAATGGTGCAAGCATATGGCTGGGCCTTGGATATTAGCAATCATCCACTTAATAGCTGTTTTGTGAACTCTAAGTATTCGGACGAGTTTCTCTTCTTGTATTCGTGCAAGGCCCATTTCTATTATAATTGGCGAAGGATCATTCTCACTCAAGAATCCATGCCTCAAATGATCTGGAAGAAGCTTAAGCTCCAAGGCAGGGGCTGTCATCACAGAAGGAAGAATTTTCTCATTAGATAAAGGAAATTGAATGTACGAAACATCATACCTATTTGTGGTTATTGCTATGGTCTCATCTAAGCTTGCCACAACTTCCTCCATTTCTTTGGACACTTGTATCAAAATTTCTGACTCCTTAGAATTTCTGTCCCTATGTGCTCATTAATAGCTATATCCAATCCATTCTTGCGAGTTAACTCAAAACATTGTTGTGGCAAAGAATCAACAACGTCAACTGCAAAAACAGAATGTAAGTCACTAGAGTACCTTATTGCCTCAAAAATATTGAAACATATCACCTTGCCATCAAACTCTATGATGAGAGTGCCATCATGAACATCAATCTTTGTTCGAACATTTTTCAGAATGGTCTCCCCAAAAGAATTGGTGTTGGATTAGGAGATGTCTCATCGTCCTTTCAAGACATAGAAGTCTGCTGGGAAAACCAATTGATTCACCTGCACAAGCACATCTTCCACAACTCTTTTGGATATGCATTAAAATGATCAGCAAACTGAATGGTAATACCAGTTTTCGCAAAAGGTCCAAGATTTAAAGAAGCATAAATAGAATATGGCATGACATTAATAGATGCTCCTAAATCTAACATAGCTCTTTCAAACTTGGTTTTACCAATGGTGCATGGAATGGTGACCATACCTGGATCTTTGCATTTTGGAGGAATTTTTCTTTGCAATACAGCTGAAACATTTTCCCCCACACTTACTTTCTCATTTCCCTTCAACTTTCTCTTGTTGGTGCATAACTCCTTGAGAAATTTTGTACAACAAGGTACTTGCTCGATAGCATCTAGAAGTGGTATATTTACCTCGATTTTGTGAGAAGTTTCCAGGATTTCTTGTTCTTGTTCCTCCTTCTTTGATTTTGCAAATCTGCTAGGAAATGGTGGAGGAGTAACATAAGAAGGAATTTGAGTTTTAAGATCTACCTTAGAAGATGATGTGTTGTTCATGGTGGAAGTGGTGTCATCTCCTTCATCAGTTTGTGATTTCTTTGTCAGGTTTTGGATACTTGCCCCAGTTTCCATTTGCTCTCCATTTTGAATTTGCTCTCCACTTCGCAAAGTTATCGCACAAGCATTCTCTCTTGGATTGATCACTGTTTGAGAAGATAATTTTTCTGAGCATTGGCCTTCGAATTTGCTCATGCTAGTAGCCAATTGTCCCATTTGATTTGCGAGATTTTGGATACTTGCCCCCGTTTCCTGCTGGAATTGCATTGTGTTAGTGCAAGTGCATTAACAATATCCTGGAGTGACATACCTGAGTTTTCTGGAGCTGGTTGTGGTGCTGGTTGTGGCATTGGTGGTGGTTGCATTTGAAATGGTTGCTGCACTCTAGGTTGATTGAAACCTTGTGGCCGATTTGGTATGGCATTTGGGGCGATTGGTTGATGATTCCAGTAATTAAAATTAGGCTGATCTCCCCATCCAGCATTGTAAGTGTTAGAGAAGGGATCATACCATTGCCTCGTTTGTCCTGGAAATCCACCCATGGCATTGGCTTGTTCCATATATTCTTCTTGTAAAGTTGGATACATGTCGATTGGATGCTCCATCGTAGAATATATCCCACATTCATAAGATTTTTGCATATCTCCTACAGCCATGTTTTCCACAAGAGAGGTTAGCTCAGAAAGTTGTTGTTCAATGTTCGGAGTGCTTACCTCATTTACTCTCCATGGTACTTGTGGCTCAAATCCGCTACTGAATTGATAGAAGTTTACTACCATGTTGTCTAAACACAAACAATCAGAAAAGAAAAACAAAGAAAATATGAATCAACAATGAAAACAAAATAACAAATCGATTAGAAAATCAATCCCCGGCAACGGCGCCAAAAACTTGATGCGTTCGAAACTAGCAAGTATACTAGTCGCACAAGTAATAAAGTGATAAGTAAGATATCGTTCCCACGAGGATTGATTCTAATTGAATTTGTTATTTCCAGCAACAATAAACTAAACAGGGGGGGATTTTTGTTGAATGCTTTACTAAATGAAATAAGAATGCAAGTAAAGAATAACAAAACAGAAAGTAAATTTGAATGAAAAATCAATGGGAGAAAGCTGGTTAAGGGATCCTTCTCTACCACAAGATATGGATTTGCGAATTAATTGTAGAATTGTCATCTAATTACAGCATTGAAGTTATCAACCGTAGATAATAACAAGCTCTATTACCCCAATCTTTCCTTACTTTGTTGTTAAATAAAACAAGCTCTTTATTTAATCTCTATCCATTAAACAACCTAGAACAAGCTCTCTGAGTTTAATTCAATGGATGCATTATGATAAGAAAGATAGGTTGATCTAAGCAATAAACACACAAGCTCGGATTATTTAACTTAGGTTATATTCTCCAATTGTAATCTCTGATCACAATTTTGCTACTAATGATTAGAAATTCAAGACAATTACGGATCAAGATTTCTAGTCTAGCAATAAATCACAACCAGATTATATTCAGTTGGCCACTCAAATACAATCAGCAAGCAATCATAAGCATTAAATATGGGAGAATACAAGCAACTTCAATTAGAGAATTGGATAACAATTCCTTACACAATCAACTTACAAAAACCATATCAGGGGCTTTGAAATCACCCTCAACCAATTCAGATTCAGTTACATATGTTTAAGAACGTGGTAAATACAATACAACATGGAGACATTCCAGAAAATGAAAGGGAAGGGAAAAACTTAGCAAATTTGATGTAATTCTCTTTGGATTGTAGTTCTTCCTCTTTCCAAGCTTCCTTTCTCCTTCAAGAACTCCAAGAGATGAAAGAATTCCAGAGCTGCAGCCTCCACCACGTTCTCCCCTCTTCAAGTTATGAAAATAAAACCCTAAAATGTGTTTAAATACTCTGCTACAGTAACGTGCTACAGTGTCCCGTATTATACATGCTACAGTGATGTGTGGAATTACATTTCTACACTTCTCACACTGTTTTGATTACAACTTTCGGTACACTGAATGGATTCATAAACCGTAAATTTCTCCAAAAAGTAGACTTCGAGAGCTTTTCAACGGTATATGATATGTCATCGGGTTCATTGTATATCAATACAATTAAATCCGAGAAGATCACTGACTAGCAGAGGTGAAAATGAAGGGTTTTACTCCATTTTTGTGCAAGTTGCTCCAAAACTCCTACAAACATAAAAACCACACAAAAACATAAAAATACCAAGGAATATAGCAAAGAAACATGGACGAATTGATATAAAAGTAATACATAAATAGACACCTATCATAGGTACACTTAAGAGTGCTTTAAGCCCTTAGAATAGACACAAGCCCTAATAAGAGGCACATTTAAGACTGTTGAAAACCCTAGGAAGTAGGCACATTAAGAGTGTTTAAAGCCCTTAGAATAGGTGCACTGAATAGTGCTAACAAACCCTAAGAAGTAGGTGCATAGAAGAGTGTTAGAAACTCTAGGAAGTAGGTGCATTAAAGAGTGTTTTATCTAAGCATTATAAGGATGCACTTCATGCATTAGAATGATGCATTTGTGTACATTAGAAGACTGAACATTGTGCATCATAGAGATTCATTTGACCGTACTAGAAGAGTGCATTGCATGCATTAGAAGGATGCATTTTAGCCTTTGAGTGGGCACACTAGCCCTTGATTGGGCCCATCAACACTTGAATGGACTTTTTTTTGTAGGAATTGAAGAGGAAAGCAGATGATGAGAAATTTGATAGAATGTAAATGAGGGCGAGGATGCCAAGATGAGAGGAGAAAAAACAAAGCAAAAGTACTTTGTCAATTTTTGTGTCTTACAAACTTCTCCAAAGTATGGGCAAGCTATAGACACTGGATTTTGGATGCTCCATAATGAAGTAAAGATGAATTTTGAGCAATAGAAATCATCGAAATGCCCCTAGAAGCAAATGGAAGAAAGGTAAGAAGAAATCGACCAAAAGTCTCAAAAACTAACACATGACTTTAAAAAATCGCAAAAATTAATCGAGGAGAAGTCTAATGATAAACCATATACCGTTAAGCTACAAATGTCTAGTTTCCATAAAATTTTATGGATCACAAATCAGAGTCGAATTGAAGAGTTACGTGCGATCGAACAATTGAAGGTCAGAAGGGATTGTATGAAAAAAATGCAAAATTGAAGGGTTTGGTGGGCCACAATAGGCCAGTGGTTGTGAGATAGTCGGCTATCACACTGCCGACCAGTGGTCTACCAACAACTGATAGGCTGTTTAGAGTTTCGACTGGCAGTCTTCCAACAGCCAACCAGCTATTGTCCTTTTATATTTGAAAAATTTCGTTTAGAACCTTCCTTTTTTAGATTTTGCTTTCTTTTTCAATTCCAGCCCTCAACTATATAAACCCCCCCTCCTCATTTTCCAACAAATTGAAATCCTCTCTTCTCCTCTTGAAGGCACACTTGAGAATTCAAGGAGTTTTTTCTAGTTAAATATTTTTTAAGCGTTCTATTGCTCTAAAGCCAGAAAGGGCACGTCTTAAGAGCAATCCTTTATTCTCCCTTCTCTTTTCTTCTTTATTTCTCTTGCTTTAGAATAAGCATCTTTATATGCTTAGAATAAGCATGTTTAGGTTTTAATTTGATGCTTAGAAGCATCTTTAGGGTTATTATGAATTGTTCTGACCCTCGTTTGTTTTGCACGGTGGAAATGCTTGTCAAGGTAAGTCATCTTTCCCTCCTTTATGAGAAACATGTTTAGGAGTTTATTTTCTTTGTTAATGCTTAGAATCATGTTTAGGAGCACATTTTTAGAATTAGGCTTAAGAGACATGATTAGAATCATGCTATGAATTGAACTTAAAGATTGTTTTGAAGCATATTAGGAAATAGCATAGAATAGGCAAGAATAGGTTGGATTGATTAAAATTGCCATGATTATCTTGATTGATTGATTGAGTTAGGTTAGAATAGCCATGTTTTGTTATGATTGATTGACTTAGGCTAGAGATGCCATGCTAGGCTAGAATTGCCATATTTAGGGCAAAAAAGGTACGTTTTGAGAGTAGTTTTCTCATCTCCCTCTATTTTTCTTCTTTATTTTCTTGCTCTAGAATAAGCATTTTTAGGTTTATTTATGCTTAGAATGTGCATGTTTAGGTTTTAATTTGATGTGTAGAAGATTTTATAGAATTCTTTAATCCTTCATTTGTTTTGCAAGGTGGAAATGTGTGTCAAGGTAAGTCATCTTTCCCTTCTTTCATTAGAAACATGTTTAGGAGTTTATTTCCTTTGTGAATGCTTAGAATCGTGCTTAGGAGCTCATGTTTAGAGTCATGCTAGGAATATTTATGATTATTTTAAAGCATGCTAGGAAATAGTATAGAATAGGTAAGAATTACCGTATTTATCCTTAAATGTGTGAATTGGGCTAGAATAGCCATGTTTTGTTATGATCGATTGACTTAAGGTAGAAATGCCATGCTAGGCTAGACTTGCCATATTTGGAATTGTTTTAAATCAATTGAATTATGCTAGAATAGCAATAGATAGAATAACCATGATAAGAAATATCAAATCCAGGTAGAAGTGCCTTCATTCTAGATTATGACCTTGCATTTTAATTGATTGATATGAATAAATGTTTGAATATCATGATTACAATGATGCCATGAAGTGATGGTCGACCATATAGATGGCGAGGGACCACTGCTTATAGTGATAATTGAATGCGTGAATGTGTATGTAAAGGCTTGATAAAGGTTGAATAGACTCACATATGATGGTGAGGAATTCTTTATTTATCAAATTTCAAATTGATTACTTATTGAATATATGGTTTGCATATGCTATGCATGCAATATTTTATATCATTGAATATTTGAAGTGTTTAGAAGTAAATTTCCTTTATTTGTTGAAGAACAATTGTTGTAATACTGTCCCCTCTCCCTGTGTTTGTAAGGAAATGTAACTCTATTCTCCTCCCTTTTTCTTTGCATGAATATATAACTGTTTTGGTTGAATATACCTCACATATTTTAATGAAGAAAAAGATGAAAATGTGTGCATAAAACAAACAACACTAAGTGGATTGTACAACAAAATGAGCTATTTTTATTTGGTATACCCTAGTGGAGGCCTAATTTTGATTTGGGCGAGGCGAGTGGCTCCTACCTAACTTCTCGAGCCCATCATTGAAGGGATGAGGGTAGTTTAGGACCTAAAGTGAGGGATCGGATTGCCCCCATTAATTCCCAATTGAATTATTGGATGACGACTCCATTTCTCCATACGTGTCCAAGGCTCGTTTGTGTTCCCTTAAGTCTTAAAAAGAGGCTTTGACATCGTGTCGTGGTCGCAAACGCTCTAGCGGAATGAAAGCCATACTCATAGGTGTGCCAATGTTGATAGACCATTGGTCTTTTCTCACGCATGGTTGAGGTAAGTTCCTCCTTTTTACCGTCATCATTCCCTCATGCCTCCTCTTTTGTTTTTATTATTCCATGGTACTGTTGTGTAGTTATGGGCTTATGAGATGGGTATATTTCCTTTTCCTACCACTGAGGATCCCCAGGATAGATATCCCTATAGTTGTTACTGGACTGGTGCACACACAGAAGTGGAGGACTCCCATCTGCTTGATGTGGCTTTCTGACACATCTTTACTTTCACCTAGGATAGAGTAAGTATCGCATGCTGACAGAGGTCTTCTTATCATTTCTATCATTGCGAGTTAACGTTTATTTTTTCTTTTTTCCTTTTGCATGTGAATACCAATCCTTGGGTGGACACTGTAGCGAGTCCATGGGATGATGCAATGCATCAAGGGTATTACATTTCTGAACATTGGTTGCCTTTGGTCAGTGCGGACACACGCATTTGGTATCTTGGAGAGCATGTGGTGAACTAGCCAACAGAGATGTTCAACGTGGTTGATATGGGTAGAGGGACAGTTGAGGTTCTCTGTCGGGTTCCTTTTTTTTCAGCTGGCCTTGCCTTCGATGAATTGTTGCTACCTTGAATGGGATTTCTTTTCCTTCTGCCTACCACGAGAAATGTACCTCTTCCCCTTGAGGATCCTATTTTGTGTCCTTCCTCTAATGCTTCGGCCTCTACCACTTGACCATCATCTAGTCAACTATCATCCAGTCATTCATCATCTAGCCACCGATCTTTGAGCCAGCGTCCTAAGAGGTCGCACAGAGCTACTTTTTCAGTTGCTATAAGCAGTGTCGATGTTGCCCCTCCTAGGATAGTCATTGGTGACTTGGCTTATCCTTCAAGTACTACTTATTCTCTCTTTAGCTGCTTCGGGGTCAGAGAGATTCATAGGCTCAAATTGAGCAAGGAGGTGGGCCTCTCTTTCATCCCGGTAAGCATTACTTATATGAGGGCTTTCCTTAGTCTTCTACTTCATTTCTTCTTTTTTTCTACAATCATGTAACTTACAAATATAAAACATGTAGGGCCCTTGTGGTAGGGTCGAGTAGTTAGAGTGGATAATGGCCCAGTTGTGACTAGTCATCATGGAGATCTTTGGATCAGTGAGGATGGAGTTGCAGACGAGGATGGTGATGACTCGAGCGAGGATTGGTGATTGCCCCTTGTATTGATCACTGAGTGTGTTTTACTTTCCTTTGTTTGTACTTGCACTAATGTTGGTATTGATGCTTCTTTTGTATTGATGTTCTATACTATGTGTGGTATGCAACCTTTTTGTGTTTATTTTTCTTTTTTCCTCAAAACTTGTACGAATTTGATTGACTAATCAAAAAAATTAGAATTTTCAATTTTCTCCCCACGTTCTTATTTTCTTCTTTTTCTGTCTTTTCCCTTCTTTTTTCTCTTCTCCTTTTCCCTTTTTTTCACAAAATCACCCCTGAATTCTTGCTAAAAGAAGAGATGCACATCCTCAAGTTCTCACGCGTGAGGCTTATTACATGAACATGTAAGGTACACATGCGCATGTGTAAGGTACAGACGTGTGTTGTAGCCTATGTGCAGGCACATGTATAAGCTAGTTGCCCGTGTCTCTCTTTTCTGAGTCATATAAAAGGCTTGTTGGCCATTGTGAATAGGGCTTTCATCTTGCCAAATGATTTGCAACCATGACACTGTGTCAAAGCCTCTTTCGAGACTTAAGGGAACATAAATGACCCATGGACACATCTGGAGAATGGAGTCGCCACCCAATTATTCAATTGGGAATGAATAGGGGTAATCTGATCCCTCACTTTTGGATCTAAACTACCCTCATCCCTTCAGAGATGGGCTCAGGAATTTAGGTACGAGCAATTCACCTCACCCGAATCTAAATTCGACCTCTACTAAAAAATACCAAGTAAAAATAGCTTATGCACACATTATTCAATTTTATCTTCTTAAAGACATGTAAGCTGATTTCAGTCAAAGCAGTTGTATATTCATACAAAGAAAGAAGGAGGAGAATTGAATTATATTGTTTTTCAAACATAGGGGATTGAGGAGAGGATTACATTGCTTTTCAACAAAAAAGTAAATTCTACTTCTAAAACACTTCAAAATATCCATTCATTCATAACATATTCATGCAATTCAAATATCAAATATAAACAATCAATTTCGAGACTCGATAAATAGTAAATTCCTCACCATATATGTGAGTCTATTCAATGCTTATCAAATCTCTACATGTATATTCATACATACATTCAATTATTCTAAGTAATGGTCCCTCACCATCAATATGAGTCCACCATCACTTCATGGCATCATGCAAAAATTTAATCATATTTCTAAACCTGGTAATTATTCAAAACAAATAAAATAAAATCATATATAAAGCCATAAACTAAAATCATGGTACTTCTACCTAATTTGATAATTCTATCATGGTAATTCTACCTATTTATTGATATTCTAGTATAATCAAAGCAATTGTAATAAATCATGGCATTTTCTAGCCTAACTCAAGCAATCAAAGGAAATCATGCAATTCCTGCCTATTCTATGCTATTTCCTAGCATACTTTAAAGTAATTATATGTCTTCTTAGGCATGATTCTAATCATGTGCTCGTAAGCATAATTTTAAACATGTGCTCCTTAGCACGATTATAAGCATTTGAAAAGAAAATAATCTCCTAATCATGTTTCTAGATAAAGGAGAGAAAGATGACTTACCTTGACATGAATTTTCACCTTGTAAAATAAATAAAGATTAAAACAATTCATAATAATCCTAAATGTGCTTCTAAACATAAAAATAAATACTAAACATGCTCATTCTAAGCATAAATAAACATAAACATGCTTATTCTATGGCAAGAAAAATAAAGAAGAAAAGAGGAGGGAGAAGAGAGAACATCTCTTAAGATGTACCCTTTTTGGGTTTAGAGCAATAAAAAGCCTAAAAAAATATTGAACTAGAAAAGAATTCTTGAATTCTCAAGTATATCTTCAAGAGAGAGTAAATAAGATTTCTACGTGTAAGTGAAAGCGATGAGAGGGGTTGCTTATATAGGAGAGGGTGTGAGTTAAAAAACGGAGAAAAAAAATCAAAAAGGAAGGTTTTAAACAAAATATGACAAAGATACAAGGGGGAGTGCCGGCCAACTACGGGAAGACCGTCGGTTGACTGTGGAATTGCCAGTTGACTATGGGTGGAGTGCAAGTCGGTCGACTGTCCTATAACCTTCGACCGATTGTGGCCTACCAAACCCTTAAACTTTACATTTTTTTCAATGCAATCCTTTCTTAGCTTTAGTCGTTTGATTGTGCATAACTCTTTGATTTCAACTTCGATTCACAATTCATGAAATTCTGTGAAAACTAGACATTTGTAGCTTCACAATAGTATATGACTCATCACCAGATTCCCCTTCTATTAGTTTCTGTAATTTTTCATGTGTCAGTTTTCAAAGCCTTCAATCGGTTTCTTCTCAACTTTTTTCTTTTTGCTTCAGAGGCTATATGAACGGGGCTTTCATCCCGCCAGAGCATTTGCAACCATGACACTGTGTCAAAGCCTCTTTCGAGACTTAAGAGAGCATAAACGAGCCATGGACATGTCTAGAGAAATGGAGTCACCACCTAATTATTTAATTGGAAATGAATAGGGGCAATTTGATCCCTCCCTTTAGGACCTAAACTACCCTCATCCCTTTAGAGATGGGTTCGGGAAGTCAGGTACGAGCCATTTGCCTCACTTAGATTAAAATCTGGCCTCCACTAGGGTATACCGAATAAGAATAGCTCATGCTGCTACACAGTTCACTTACGTTGTTTATTTTATGCACACATTTCAAGTTTTATCTTCATTAATCATGTGAGGTGATATTCAATCAGCGATAGTTGAATATTCATACAAAGAAAGAGGGAGGAGAATTGAATTACATTTCCTTTCAAACATGGGAATAGGAGATAGGATTATATTGCTCTTTAATGATAAAATAAATTCCATAAAATATTCCATACATGCATCCATGATAAATTACATATTCGAATATTAAATATAAACTATCAATTCGAGACTCAATAGATAATGAATTCCCCTCATCACCATATGTGAGTCTATTCAATGTCTATCAAGTGTCTATAAGCATATTCATACATTCATTCATTTGATTATTCATTCTAATCATATTTTTAAGTATGGTATATTCACAAATTTACTCGCACAAAGCCATGGTCTAGAATCATGGCACTTCGACCTAGATTTGATAATTCTATCATGGCATTCTAGCCTATTGCAATTCCAACATTTGATTATAATTCTAAATATGACAATTCTAGCCTAGCATGGTATTTCTAGCCTAAGTCAAACAATCATAACAAAACATGGCTATTCTAGCCCATTCATGTCAATCATATCAAATCATGGCGTATTCTAGCCTAATCATAGCAATTCTAGCCTGCTTCAAGCGCTCAAGGGTAAATGTGATGATTCTTACCTATTCTATGCCATTTCCTAGCATGCTTCAAAAGTCATAAGTCTTTCTAACATGATTTCAATTTTGTGCTACCTGTTCTCCTAAACATGATTCTAAGCATTCGCAAAGAAAATAAACTCCTAAGCATGATTTTAATAAAGGAGGGAAAGCAGACTTATCTTGATACGCTCATCTATCTTGCAAAGAAAACAAGGGTTAGAACAATTCATAATAACCCTAAACATGCTTCTAAGTATCAAAATAAAACCTAAACATACTTATTCTAAAGCAAGAAAAATAAAGAAGATATAAAGAGAGAGAAGAGAAAAGTGCTCTCAGGACGTACCCTTTTCGAGTTTAGAGCAATATAAAACACCCAAAAACTTTAGACTGGATAGGACTCCTTGAATTCTCTAACATGTCTTCAAGAGGGAGAAGAGATGAATTTGATGTGTGTTGCAAAGTGGGGAGAGGCAGTCTTTTTATAGTCAAGGGTTGAGGTTGAAAAAGGTAGAAAAGAAAAAAAAAAGGAAGGTTTTTAAAAAAATTTTCCAATTATGCGAGAAGAATAGCCGGCTAGCTATGTGAAGACCACTGGCTAGCAATCAAACAGCTAGCTGACTACGGGTGGACAACCAGCTATGGTAGAACAGTTGGCTGGCTATTGTAGGATAGCTGGCCGGTTATGGCCCATCAATCCCCCCTTATTTCGCATTTTTTCAATGTAGTCCTTTTCTAACCTTTGTCCATCTGATTGCACATTATTGTTGGAGTTCAACTCTGATTTATGATCCATAAAATTTTGTGCAAACTAGACATCTGTAGCTTCACAATGATATATGATTCATTAATAGATTCCTCTTGGATTAATTTCTGTGATTTTTTGAAGTCATGTGTTAATTTTTTAGACTCTTAGTTGGTTTTTTTCACCTTTCTTCCTTTTGCTTTTAAGGGCATTTTGGTCATTTCTATTACCTAAAATTCATCCACGCTTCTTGATTGAGCCTAAAAAATCTGGTGTATATACCTTGCCCTTTACTTTGGAGAAGTCACAAAGATCGACAAAGTACTCTTGCTTTGTCTTTCCTCCTCTTATCTTGGCCTCTTCACCTTCATTTGCATTCTATTAGACTTCTTATTGTTTGTTTTTCTCCTCCATTCCTACAAAAAAGATATGCCCACTCAAGGGTTGAAGTGCCTACCCTAGGGCTAAAATGCATCCTTCTAATGCATGCCATGCACTCTTCTAGTGCAAATAGGTGCATCCCTATGATGCACAATGTGCAACTTCTAGTGCAGACAAATGCATCTTTCTAATGCATGACATGCACTTTTCTAGGGCAGGTAGGTGAATCCCTATGATAGACAATGTGCACTCTTCTAGTGCAAAAAAATGCATCCTTCTAATGCATGAAGTGTATCCTTACGATGCTAGATAAAACTCTCTTTAGTGCACCTACTTCTTAGGGTTTCTAACACTGTTTAGTGCACCTACTTCCTAGGGTTTGTTAGCACTCTTTAGTGTGCCTATTCTAAGGGCTTTAAAAACTCATAAGTGCATATACTTCTTAGGGTTTTCAACACTCCTCAGTGTACCTTGTCTTAGGGTTTGTGCCTATTCCAAAGGCTTCAAACACTCTTAAGTGTACCTACTTCTTAGGATTTTTAACACTCTTTAGTGCGTCTCTTCTTGGGGCTTATTACTATTCTAAGGGCTTAAAACACTCTTAAGTGAACCTACTTCCTATGGTTTCTTCTAACGCATGCCTATCAGAAAAATGTCTATCACGCACTGCTTCGCAGTTTTTAGACCTTTTCATTTGTCATGCCTTTGGCTAAGTATTCTTCTTTGATCTCTTCAGACTCTATATTCATTGGATTTTATGCCTTTCTTCTGAGTATTCTTCATTCTTCTTCGATTTCTTCAGTCTTTGTATTCATTGGGCTTCATGCCCTCCTTCTAAGTATTCTTCATTCTATTCTTGATTTCTTATAGTCCATTGGGAAAAAAATTCTTGATTAGCTATGCTTTAGCATTCTTTGTTCTTGATTTCTTCAGATTTGTATTGCAGGACTCTCTGCTAGGGAATTCTTATCACGCTATTGATGCTTGGACTCACTGGGGATTCTTCCATTGTCTTTGCAAATTCCTACTAAATATTAAACATCTCTTAATGATTTAAAATCAATTCAAAATTTACCTCATACGATATGTTCTGCAACAAGCTCTTTCCCAGTTTCTGGAGGAATTGTTCTATATGATTCTAGCCAAAGTTTCCATCAATCAACAGTACTCATCTTTCCTTGTGAGTTGCTAAGCTATTGCCATGGCCAAGTGCTTGTCACTGATACGTTTTAAAATTATGTCGGTGTCTTAGGGTCGATGTAGAGTTTTTCTTCTGTTTTCTTTTTCTTTTCCTCTTCTTTTTCTTCCTTACTCTTCTTTCTCTTTCTCTTTCTTTTTTCATTTTTTCTCTCCTCTTTCTTTTTCTTCTTCTTTTTTTTCTTTTTCTCATTTCTCTTTTTTTCTTCTTTCTTCCTTTCTTTTCTGTTCTCTCTTTTTTTCTTTGGCCTTTTACACTTTTACCCCTCATTAAAGGGATAGCCAGCTGGCTATTGACCAACAGCCACCTAATGATTTGACTATCATCCGGTGGTCAGCTGCTCGGCGGTGAAGGGTTTATATAAGGACCCTTTATATTCCTATGCTTGATTCACGCATCATTTCTTTGTTTTTCATCTTATTTGCCTCTTGTTTTCTCCTAAGTGATCATCTCAACTTCCTCTTTCTAATGGCAGGTCATGTAGTCCATCTTAACTTGAATGCGAGAGACCCAGTTTGGAAATCAACATTAAAGGTCTTTCGAAAGACCAAGAGGTCCACATTGTCTACGACATGGATTCCCACACGATCACCCAGGTATGTACTCTTCATCATTCTTCAGTATTCCATTTTCTAAGAATTTTTCTAGGAATGTATTCATGTAGAGACTTCAATTTATTGCCTTAGGATTTCCATAAGAGCAAGATATGTGGATCGTTTTTGAAGCCCATACTTGGTTCTTAGGAATAGTAAATGATGCTATTAGAAATAGGATTACTGCTACTGGCTTCTATGAGTTCATTACTTGTCTTCCATATGCTAATTGGCACATCGATTGTCAAGCACTGGCTACTCTTTGTGAGAGATGGATTTACACGACCCACACTTTCCATCTTCCGGTTGGTGAGATAACTATCACACCTTTTGACATTGCCGCTTTGACTAGCCTTCTATGTGGGGGAGAGGTTATACCCATTGATGCTTGTATTGCAGACTCGAGGGATCAACAAAATTTAGTTTGCCAGCTTCTTGGGTGCGATGTGAAGATCAAGAACAACATCATGATTTGGTATACTGCACTATACAAACATTGGAGGAGGAGATCATACTTGACTCCAGTTAAGATGGATCAGTATGCACATAGCTTCTTCGTGTATCTTCTTGACTCGACGTTTTTTTCCAATGCATCGAATACTACCTTCCTAACTCTACTTCCTATGCTCTGATCGAGTGAGAACTTCTGATTAGGGCCGTGCTATTCTCGACTAGTTGTATTTTGGTTTAAACCGTGCTTGTCGAGGTGTTACCACAATTACTGGTTTTGTTCCACTACTTGAGGTACTTTTTTCTTTTTATACCTTTATGTTTTGTCTATATGAACTCCATTTATGATTCTGTCTTGTTTGTAATAGATGTTGGCCTACGAGTTGGGCATCTTGTTGTCTCCACTTCTTCCTCGTCAGGACATTTCTTTCCCCAAGATGAAGAGGTGGGTTGCACGTCATGCAGAGCTTGAGAGATCTCATGAGCTAGACTTTTTTCATGATTTCATCCATACAATGACCTAGGACAAGGTAAAAAACATTACAGTTAGTATTTAGTTGTTATCCATATTATAATATCACATATTTCTATTCTTCACAAATTCATTCTAAGTGGTGGCGGCCTGTCGAGGGTTGGTTAGCTGCTATGCAGGTCATTGCCTTATTTGTTGCCTTATTTGTCAACTATCGCATCCTTCTCCCATGCATTGACAGCATGATGTGGTATTCAGGTGACTGCGTCTAGGATTGGTTTGAAGGCCTAGAGTGTCATCTGATTCCTCCTTCTCCACCAATTTTGATGGTGGATGCAGCTGACTTGGCTATGAGCCAAACGTGCCAGATTGCACGGCTAGGATTCACTTGAGCAAGATTGAGTTCCTAGTGATGACAATTTCTTATGCTGATTAAGCTCAAGCCACATTGCTCTATACTAGGCCAGGCTGATCTATTGATGAGGTCCCTTATCCCTCTGCTGGTGCTGCTTGTGGCTCTTCCAGTCATACTGGTAGCTCTTCTGCCCTTCGTGGGAAAAGATCGAGGGCTTTTTCTTCTGGTGCTGGCATATCTGCCTCTTTTGCTACTGCTACTGAGTAGCCGTGTCCACCTCTAATGCCTACAACTACTCTAGCCATTCCAACTGGACAGGTGATTGGTGACCTCTAGGCCTACCCCAACAATGCAGTCTAAACATGGGATGCTAGTGGACAAATTAGCAGTTATGTGATCACTAAGGATCCGAACATGCTTGTTCCTTTCGTTCCTCATGATACCACTGGTAAATCTTCTGACTATTTATTCCTCAAGTTTCTTGTTATTTTTCAAATATTTGTTAATCATAAAAAATGCAATGCAATACAAGTACCACGATCTTCTAAGGAGTGTGTCTTCTGGATGCAAGCTGCTTCTCATGGATACGTCTTATGTCTTACCAATAGCTGGTAAAACACTACTTTATGCTTCATGTATGCATGATTTCTATCTTAATAGCTTTTCTATCTATATGGTTCTTGCTTGTATTAAACAACTCGTTAGGAGAATGCTCCTCTGGAGCGAGAGGTTAAGCACCTTCAACCTTAGATTGCTGCTTTCTCAATCGATGTGATGATGATGGTAATGAGTGAGGATTGTCGCCATCAGCTTCTTTCATATTGATTTCTTTCCTTTTATTCATTTAGCTTCCATGTATAAGCTCTTGTTGTTTTAACTTTTCATGATGTATAATCAAAGCAATCAGTTGTATGATCAAACTCTAGAGACTTAGTGAAAATTTTCTATTTTCAATTTCATACATTGCTTCTCAAACTGTGTATGTTTTGATCAAATTACATCCAAATTTGTTCAAATTTGTTTCTATATCATCATTTTTTCAATTAAAAACAAAATAACAAAATCTAAAAGTCACACACTCGAAACTACTCATTGGTACGCATCCCAGAAGTCGAAAATGCACGAAATAAGGAATTAGAGGGTCTTTTGCCCTGACGACTGTCAGTCGGCTGTTAGATAGTCGGTCAGCTGTTAGACTGTCAATCGGTTGTTGTGCAACCATTGGTCAATAGTCCTTTGACTGCTTGCTGGTGTTCTTCCCTTCTTTTTCTTTTTTTGCCTTGTTTCTTGCATTATATAAGTGCTGCTCCCCTTCTGCTTCTCTCCACACTTTATAATATTTTCCTCCCTCATTTCTCGAGTTTTCCTTCATGCTTTTCAATGCCTCTTGACACTTTTCAACATATCTAAGGGCTCTCTCAAGACCTCGAGCCTCTCTTGAAGCTTCTAAAGGATAATGATTAGAAGCAACTCAAATCCAACGATATCTACAATTTGAAATTCCTTTGACATGTGAAGCTTGATGTTTTTTTCTTAAGGAATGCACGACCTTTTGGGATCCTCATTATCATATCTTTTGCTTGAACAGGTAAGAGCTTTGCCTCCTAAATGAGGAATTCTTTGCCATACTTAGTTGTTATTGGTCCAGTTCTAAGAGTATCATTCTGCCTACTATTGAGATACCATCGATGACTGATCTTGCCAACTTCTTTGACTTTCTAATTTCTACCATTGGTATTCATACCAGAGGTGGTAGATTGACGTTATCTTCCATCATGCCTTTGCTTGAGATGATGGATAGAATCACATCTGGTTGGCTTTGCCTTCTTTAATTCTGCCTCTTTATGTAGTTTCTACTGGTCTCACCAGACGGGCTTGGCGACCTATATCTTTTGACCATTATTCCTCATATGAGACTAGGCTTCAAGACAATTCCCTTGATTCTAGCTTAGATATTGATAGAACTGGATTGAGTCAGGATTGATCTGGGTCAGAGGTTCAATGGTAGTCTTCTTATTTCTTCAGATGTTTTTCTTTTAACCCTAATTTTTGCCTAAGCCACCCTTTCAGGTTTTTGACTAAGCGGGTTCTTTTTTTTTTTCGTGTCCTAATTTTTTTCCTAAGCAGCCCTTTCAGGTTTTCTTAGCGAGCTTGCCATAACTTTTCCTTGAGTTGCCCTTTTTGGGTTTTCAACTCAGTGAGCTTTTTCTTCTTCCTTTTTCTTTGCCCTAATTTTGACTAAACTGTCTTTCTGGTTTTCAACTTAGCGAGCTTGTCTTAATTTCTGCCTAAGCTGCCTTTTTCAGGTTTTTCACTTAACAGGCTTTTTCTTATTTTTCTTTTGTTTCTTTTTTTTTTTAGATTTGGTTACAAGAGATGTTGTCCATTCTAACAACTCCTGAGGGGGATATTTCCCATTATAGCCCTTGACTTTATACGAGGAGGAGACTTGAGAGATTTTCTTCTTGGATCGACTGGCTTCGAGTCATTTTGGATACTTGGATTCATTGAGATTATCCATGGTAGAGGTTGGAGCATGTCACAGTCAACACTTATATCACATGCATGCCTTTAGCAGGCTTCACCCATAGTTCATTCTACGGTCCTGCTAGACTACTTTAGTGGGATGGGCTTAAGCAGAGGATCATGGATTCACCGACTGCATTCGATCCTAGGAGACTATTTGCTCATTATCTAGAGTTTGTGAAGGATATTTGTTTGCATCAGACTATCGATAGGAATCTATTCTATGATCCTAACTTTGAGACATACGACTAGTATAAGGATTGAGTGACCCTTCAGGCTTCCATTCCTGATCCCACTATTAAAGCCAGATAGTGTTGTGATCAGTATGGCGAGCCTATTCGTAGTCTAGCGTAGAGGCAAAGATAACATTGATAGTTTTATTGTTACCTTGGATGTTAGATGCTTTCCTTTTATCATTATGTAAAATAATAAGACATTTCAAAGGCATATTTATTTCTAAGCAATTTCATTTCATTAATAAAAGTACAATCTTTGTTCTTCGAATAATATATGCACAATAATATAACTCCTGTCATTAATTAGCCATTTCTAGTTTTTTGATTAATTATTTTTCCTCTCACACTCTCTTTTTTCTTTTTCCTCACTTTCTTATATAGTATTTCTTCAGCCTGTCCATGTTGATCGGCTTAGTGAACTCATTTGCTTCCATGTCTGATAGGATGATAGCGTGCTAGACATGACCTTTGTCACAATAAATAGGCACTCCTAGTTTAGCTTGAACTTCCCTCTCAGATCAAACACGTCTGGCTTAGCTTGCTTAAGGACCAATTCTTCTATTTTGAACTTCCTTGTCTTTATTCTCTTGTTAAAGGCTCAAGCAACCTGTTTTTGTTATAACTGCGTGTGATACCTAGCCTTAATTCTTTTCTCACCAACTAAGGCCAACTGTTCACATCTATTGCAAATCCACTCCCCCTTCAGGAATTTTTGCTTCCATCAGTACCCTTGCTGATTTTATTTTTATCTTAGTTAGTAGGACTGCTTCTGAACCATACACTAACAAGAATGGCACCATGCCTGTTGAGCTTCTGGGTGTGGTTCTATAACCCCATAGTATAAGCAATAACTTCTTTACCCAATCTTTGTATGTCTGCACCATCTTGGGTAATCTTCTTGATTTTCTTATTGGCTGCTTCTACTACTCCATTCTCTTGTGGTCGGTATGGCGATGACTTAGGTGCTCAATCTTGTACTTCTCAAACAGAGCCTTAGTCTCAACATGGAAATAAACCCCACTGTCAGTCACGACATGATGTGGCACTCCAAATTGCATAGGATATTCTTTTCAATGAACTTCGCCATCTGCTTTGCCGCTAATTTATTGTAGGACTCAGTTTCTATCCATTTGGTGAAGTAGTCAATAACCACCACCACATATCTATGCCTATTAGAGGTTGACGGCCTTATCTTGCCTATAATGTCAATTCCTTATGCTACAAAAGGCCATAGTGCCACCATTCCTTGTAACTTTAAGGGTGGCTGGGGAATCAAATTTTCATTGATCTAGCACTTGTGACATCTCTTCACAAATTTGACATAATTTTTCTCTATAGTTAGCCAATAAAAGCCTTGTCTCATTATCTTCTTCGCAAGCATCAGTCCATTCATGTATGGCCCATACACACTACTATGGATTTCTTCCATAAGCCTTTGAGCTTCTTTCTCGTTAACACATCTCAATTGCATCCCTTTTAGCATTCTTTTTTACATCACTCCTTGATGACAAGTAAACTATTGGGCTAACCTTCACAATACAACCCTATCTTTCTCGCAGGCCTTATTTGGCAGAATCCTCTCTTCTAGGAATCTCTTCAAATCATAGAACCATGGCTTCTCATCCACTTCGACCTCTATTATCTACGGTTCCATGTAATAAGGACCCCACGGTTGTGCTATCATGATTGGTCTCGCCAATAACTATTGAGTACTCACCCAAACTGGTGCCAATTAAAGCATCAACCATTTGATTCTTATTTATGGGAAGACGGGTGAAGATGCATTGCTTGAACCTCCCAATCAACTTTTTAATATGGTTGAAGTATGGTTTCAACCTCCCTTTCCATAAATCCTAATCTTCATTGGCCTGGGAGATGACTAGCTTTGAGTCTCCTAACACATCTATTTCATCAATGCCCATCACAATCACAATTTCTAGCCCATAGGCACAGGCTTCGTACTCAACCATGTTATTAGTGACTCTGAACTCCAGCTTCTTCGAGAAGGGAATGACTTCTTTAATTGGTGAGACTAGAATTACTCTTATTCTGGCACCATTTTTATTGACAACTCTATCGAACAACATTCTCCATCCCACTATCGAGATTACTATTAGATGTTCATTTGGGAAATCCATGGTTCATCATCATTGACTGGATTCATGGCAAAAAATTTTGCTATTACCTTTCCTTTCACCATCTTCTTTGTGACATGCTCAATGTCAAATTCTGATTGTTGAACTAGCCATCTTGCTAGTTTGCCTACCAAAGATGGTGCTTTATAAAGATATTTCATTGGATCCTCTTTTGAGATGGCCTTAATCTTATAACACTGAAAATAATGCCTTAACTTCTTCAAGAGTCAAACCATGGCTAAGAACGTTCTCCCCATGTAGTTATACTTTGTCTTGTATGGCAGCAATTTTTTGCTAAGATAATAAATAACATGTTCTATGCCATTCTCATCTTCTTGTTCTAGCATAGCACCTATAGCCTCCTCCTTAAAAGCTAATAAAGAATCAGATTCTTACCTGGTTTTGGCAGTCTCAAAACTGGCAGATTTTGCAAGCACTTTTTAATCTTTTAAAATGCTTTTTGGCATTGATCATTCCACATCACTGGCTGATCCTTCTTCAAGAGCCTGAAGATTGGTGCACAAATTGTCGTTAATTTGGTAGTGAACTGACTAATGCATCGGATCTTCCCAAGAAACCCTCTGACTTCTTTTTCCTGCTTTAGGCAATAGCATCTCTATAATCGCCTTAACCTTGTCGGGATCTACTTCTATCCCCTCCTTGCCGACTACAAATCCCAACAACTTCCCTAAGGTGACTCTAAAGACACTTTTTCAAATTAAGTGTCGGGATCTACTTCTATCCCCTCCTTGCCGACTACAAATCCCAACAACTTCCCTAAGGTGACTCTAAAGACACTTTTTCATATTAAGTCGTAACTTATAGTTTTTCACCCTTTCTAGGAATCTATCTAATGCTTCAACATGACCTTCTCAAGTCTCAGATTTCACCATCATGTCCTTTACATAGACTTTTATCTCCTTATGCATCATGTTATGAAATAGTATCATCGCCATTCATTGGTAGGTCGCTCCTACATTCTTTAATCCGAAAGGCATCATCTTATAACAGTAGGTTCCCCATTCCAAAATTAAGGTCGTTTTCATCTTGTTTCATTGGCCATCATTATCTAGTTGTAACCAAAGATTCATCTACAAAAGAGAACATCACACAAGCAGTGGCACTGTCCATTAACACATCAATGTAAGGCAAAGAAAAGTCATTCTTTGATAAGGCCTTGTTCAAGTCTCGATAATCAACACACATTCAGACCCTTCCATCATTCTTTGGCATTGGCACAACATTGGCTAACCATTCTGGATACTTCACTACATCTAGAAACTTGGCTGCAATTTGCTTGGAGACTTCTTCCTTGATTTTTTGAGTCCATTCTAATCTCAACCTTCTCAACTTTTGTTTGACTGGTTTCATATGGAAATACTTTGGAATTATGTGCTCAGAGATACTTCTATCAATTCCAAGCATGTGATCATAGGACTAGACGAAGACTTCTTCATGTTTCTTTAGTAATTTTTCAAATCTCTCTCTCTCTCTATAGGAGTTGTATCAAGTGCAATGCATATGTTCTTGGATTTTTCAATTGTACCAAGATTAATGTCATGAGTTTGAATGGTATTGATGTCAAATATGCTAGTGAAATGTAAATTATTATGCATAATGCCATTAGGATAGACATCAAACAAGTAAGCAAAATTATTCTTTATTGCATTGAATTTTGAAACATATACAATGTCCTCTTCTTCAAACAGGTCAAGAACAAATACATCCTCATAGTAGACATCCTTGATCCTTCTTCGATGAAGGCAGCGAGGTCGACGGACGGGTCCATTAGCAGTGCTTGATCTTGAGGCTTCTCCTCTAGGATCTTCATCTTCTCCATTTCTTCAATAAAGTCATACTCCTTAGAGATTCTAGCTTGAAGGATATCCTTGAAAATCTCAAATCTAGGCTTTAACATTCCCTTGTAAACCCATGGCTCGATAGCCCCCATATACTTCGTATCTTGGGCCTTTATAAACTTTAAGAACCTCCCTTTCTTGGGCTCAAAGTCTTCTTCTTCGTTGTCAAATACATAACCCAACCCTCTTTTAAAAGTTTGGCCTTTGAAATCTAGAAGAGATGGGAAACCACTTCTATTCCTCCTAAGCTGAGTTCTTGGCAAGTATCCTTGTTTCTTCATTATTCTAGCAACAGTAGGACTGACTTCATCTATCATGGCTACATGGAAGCATCCCATGTATGATATCTCTTTAACCTTCGTACTCAAAACAGCAAGTGCAATGGTTGATGCAGTCTGGATAGTCATGATCTCTCCATCCATGTTGAATCGGATCTTTTGATGCAAAGTGGAATGAACTCCACCAAGTGGATGGAACCATGCTCAGCCCAACAAAGCAACAAAGGTAACTAGAATGTCAAGGACTATAAACTCAGTCATTACTTTAATAGGCCCAATACTTACTAACGCCTTGAATATCCCAATGGCACTCCTCTTCGAGTCATTATAAGCCTTGATCACTATCTCACAAGGTTCAAGTTCATCTTCGTTAACCCCATACTTGTGCAATATCTTCATGGCCACAATGTTTATGGCATATCCATCGTCCACCATGATGCAAGGAGACGTCTTCCCACCAATCTCAGTGGTGATAAACAATGGCTTGTTATGATTTCATCTTTTGAAAGGTATATCATCATCAGTGAAGGTGATTACACCCTTCTTGTTTTCTTCTTTGAGTTCTCTTCCAGTCGAGGTGGTCAATATTTCATTTGGACTGGCAACCATTGATATCTCCATATCCGTGAAAGCTTTTGGCATGGCTTCTCTATGCTTTGGGATTAGATCAACAAGTCCCAAATGCTAGCATTCGCTTCAGTTTTCTTCAACTACTTAATTATTTGATTTTCTTCTTCTTTGATTTCTTCCTTGGCAATTTCCTTACCGTTCTCAACAGATGTATCCTTCTCGATGGATTTCTCCTTTTCTTTCTCATGGTAAAATCTATCACTCCTTGTCACTCCTTGTACATTCTCACTCTTACCCTAAGGAGTTTTTCCCTTAACTCTTACCTCTTCTTCTTCATCATCATTACTAAAGTTAGCTCAAAAGTTTAAAAGGGTCTTGACTTTAGGGATGTCATCCCATATTTTCATAACTCTCACTTTTTTGCACCTTCTAGGTAAACTCTCTCTCCTCACAAGGCTCTCAACCCGCTTCCCTTTCTAACTTCACTAACCTTCTTAATCTTGAGTCTTCGTGGTGGTAGGCCTCTTTTAGCCTCTTTCCTAGCCATCCACTTCTTGGCGAAGGCACTTGATGGCATGGACTTCTTCTTGGTGGAAGTCTCTTCTTCTTCAACCTCAACTTTTTCTTCTTCTTCTTTTTGTTGTTCCTCCTCCTCTTGGTCATTGAGGCACACAAATTCAGGTTTCATGTTTCGTTAGACTCCAATTACTATAATGTTAGTCCATCCACCCTTCTTACTAAAATTCTAGGCTGCCAAAGGAATGGGCTCATCTTCAGCGCTTTCAGTGATCTCTTTAGGCTTTTCTTCCTTGGGCTATTCAATCTTAGGCTTATTTTCCATGGCAACCTTTCTAGTAGACCCTTCTTGTTGCTCAAGCTTGCACTTCTCCTTTCTCTTGGCTCTCTCAGCCCTGCTAGATCTATTCTCCTCAAAAGAATTCGTGATGTTGGTCATTGGAGTAGGTACCCGATTGTAGTTAGGTAGTGGATTGCTTATAATGTTGGGCTTTTGTGTCTTTGGCTCGACAATCTAGTGCTTATCAATCAAGTCTTGGATCTCATGGCAGAGACAAGTGTAATCGTGGGTCTTGTGACTGGTCACTTGGCAAAAATCACACTTCTTTTGATGCCTCCAACTCCTTAGCAATTTGGAAGCTCTCTTGATGGCAATGGCTACAAGATCCCTTTGGCTCTCAATCTTGCAAAGATCATTGATAAAAGTCTCCCCAAACGACTAAACTTCCTTTGTTGGGTGACTGCTTTCACCTTAACATGCTTCGTGCTAGACCCACTAGCTTGATGATATTTCCCTTGATTTCTTCTAGGGTAACTATTGTTTTTTTTTTGCCTAGCCTCCAAATCTTTTATTTAGATACCTGAATCATACAAATTTTCAAAGGTTTTGATTGGAAAGCCTACCGGTCTATCACTGATGAAGCCATGGGCTCCATTAATCACAATACGAACCTGGTCCTCCTCCATAGGCCTCATGGTCACTTAGCAGCTTTGGCCCTCTAATGGACCAAGTATTTGGAAAACATCTCATTGGGCTTTTGACGAATTCTCTCCAAATCCCTCAAGGTTACCCCCAGTTGGGTATTATGGTGATATTGCTCCATAAACTATTCAGATAATTCCTCCCAATCTTCTTAAACTCTTTTGGGAAGATCATGGTACCACATTACCACATCATTTTCTAGGGATAGCATGAAGTACTTTAAGATATACTTTTTCAACAAAAGAGTGGTGGCCATGACAACAACATATTGCCTTGGATGTGTCTTCAGATTACCTCTCCATTCAACTTGGGCAAGTCTGGCATGCGAAACATGGGAGGCAAATCGTTGTCCCTAATGACCAAAATGTCATCTAAGTCTTTGACCCCTTTCAGTCCCTTCTTCTTCAAGAGGAATTAGAACTTTTCCATGTCTCTGGCCAACCACTTGACCGATTCGGGCTCATCTTGGTTGGCCAGGCTTTTCCCCCTTATCTCTACCTTGGATAGTCTTACTCTTATCACCACCATTTCCTTTAGGTGGAGTTTAGTTCATGCAGTTAGGCCCATTTCATAGAGCTTCAATGAGTTGGGCCATTTGTTGTTGAAGAGCGGCGATGTTAGCCCTCACCTGAGCCATTTCAGCATTGTTGTTGTCAGGTGCAGCCATGTCAACAACTGGTTCTTCTTGCCTTGTCAAACAACCAGCTTGTCTAATCCAAGCTATGATGGCTACAAAATAAAGGTGTTAATGTCGTGTATACATGGATGTATGCATGGTATGATGCATGCTCATACAAGGGCATAGACACACTTTTAGCCTTCGAACTTTATTTCTCTCACACGTGAGGTCTAGTCTCTTTTCTGAGAATTTTTGTCCTCATTCCCAAGTCATCATCATAGGATATGGGAATGCAAGATTCTCTCTCTTAATTCTAATATTCAAGCTGATGTTGGATTCTTTATGATTATCATAACATGGCTTTTAAATGTCACGGTAACCTTAACTTAATGCACATACCCCCATTTTATTCTTATGGGTGACTTGACATATGGTATTCATTCATATTTTCATGAGGTTTGAGTTAATGTTATTCTAATCGTGGGGAATTTACATTCATAGACACGTATTTCAATATCAGTTTTGGATATTCATCCTATTGGAAGTTGCTAGATTCATCTACATGGTTGGCCAATGGTTTGGGCTCCTTTGAGCGAGAGATGCCCCATTGGGTTGGTCTCTCTTTATACCAATTCAATGGTACATGCTCAAAGGTGGTGACACTAACATAAGTCGCCTAGAGGTTGAATGGAGCCAAAGACTTCTCATGCTAATGCCACACGGCTAGTTTAGGTAGTTTGTGCTCATTGTGTTGAAAGTGTAGTGATACAAGGACTCAAAATATCAACATGAGGTATTAGAATTTGGTATCCCAATTGGAGTTAACTTCTCTTATCCCTACTAGAGTCACGACCGTGAATGGGGCTTTTATCCTGCCAGAGCGTTTGCGACCTTGACACTGTGTGAAAGCCTCTTTTGAGACTTAAGAGAACACAAATGAGCCATGGGCATGCCTAAAGAAATCAAGTTGGTATCCAATTTTTTTAATAGGGAATGAATGGGGGGCAATCTGATCCCTCGCTTACAGACCTAAACTATCCTCCTCCCTTTAGAGATGGGTTTGGGAAGTCAAGTATGAGCCGTTTGCCATGCTTGGATCAAAATTCGGCCTCCAGTAGGGTATATCAAATACGAATAGCTCATGCTGCTATATAGTCCATTTATGTTGTTCATTTTATGCATCCATTTCAAGTTTTATCTTCATTAATCATATAAGGTGACATTCAATCAACGATAGTTGTCTATTCATACAAAGAAAGAGGGAGGAGAATTGAATTATATTTCCTTTCAAACATGGGCGATAGGGGAGAGGATTACATTGCTCTTAGACGATAAATAAATTCTATAAAACATTCCATACATTCGTCCACGATAAATCACATATTCGAATATTAAATATAAATAATCAATTCGAGACTCAATAGATAATAAATTTCTCACCATCATATGTGAGTCTATTCAAGGTCTATCAAGCCCCTACAAGTATATTCATACATTCATTCATTTGAGTATTCATTCTAATCATATTTCTTAATATGGTAATTTATACATTTATTCATACAAAGCCATAATCTAAAATCGTGGTACTTCGACCTAGATTTGATAATTCTATCATGGCATTCTAGCCTATTGCAATTCTAGCATTTGATTATAATCCTAAATATGACAATTCTAGCCTAGCATGGCATTTTTAGCCTAAGTCAAACAATCATAATAAAACATGGCTATTCTAGCCCAATCATGTCAATCATATCAAATCAAAGCATATTCTAGCGTAATCATAGCAATTTTAGCCTACTTCAAGCACTTAAGGGTAAATGTGGTAATTCTTACCTATTGCATGCCATTTCCTAGCATGCTTAAAAAATCGTAAGTCTTTCTAACATGATTCTAATCATGTGCACTTAAAGTATGATTCTAAACATGTCATCATATACGTGATTCTAAGCATTCGTAAAGAAAATAAACTTCTAAACACGATTTTAATAAAGGAGGGAATGCGGACTTATCTTGACACACTTATCCATCTTGCAAAACAAATAAGGGTTAGAACAATTCATAATAACCCTAAACATGCTTCTAAGCATCAAAATAAAACCTAATCATACTTATTATAAAGCAAGAAAAATAAAGAAGAAATAAAGAGAGAGAAGATAAAACTGCTCTTAGGACGTATCCTTTCTAGGTTTAGAGCAATATAAAACGCCTAAAAACTTTAGACTAGAAAGAACTCCTTGAATTCTCAAATTTATCTTCAAGAGGGAGAAGAGATAAATTTGATGTGTGTTGCAAAGTGAGGAAAGGGGGTCTTTTTATAATGGAGGGTTGAGGTTGAAAAAGGAAGCAAGGAAACAAAAAAGGAAGCAAAGAAACAAAAAAAGGAAGGGTTTTATAGAAATTTTCCAATTATGCGAGAATAATAGCCGGCCAGCAATGTGATGACTATCGGCTGGTAGTCAGACAACTTGCCAGCTATAGGTGGATAGTTAACCGGTTGTGGCCCACCAATCCCTCTTATTTCACATTTTTTCAATGTAGTCCTTTTCTAACCTTCGTCCATTCAATCACGCGTAACTCTTCAAGTTCAACCTCGATTTATGATCCATAAAATTTTGTGAAAACTAGACATCCATAGCTTCATAATGGTGTATGATTCATCACCAGATTTCTCTTGGATTAATTTATGTGATTTTTTAAAATCTTGTGTTAGTTTTCAAGACTCTTGGTTGGTTTCTTCTCAACTTTCTTCCTTTTGCATCCAAGGGCATTTTGGTCATTTTCATTACTCAACATTCATCCTCCTTCATTATTGAGCCTAAAAAATTGAGTATCTATAGGCTACTTCAATTATTTCCCTGCTCGAAATTCATCTTTACTTCATTGTCGAGCCTTAAAAATCCAGTGCCTATAGCTTACACCCTACTTTGGGGTAGTTTATGAGACACAATGATCGACAAATTACTCTTACTTCATCTTTCCTCTTCTATTCTTGGCATCTTCACCTTCATCCATATTCTATCAGACTTCTTATCATTTGCTTTCCTCTTCAGTTCCTACAAAAGAGGTGTGCCCATTGAAGGGCTCATGTGCATTCTTCTAATGCATAAAATGCACTCTTCTAGTGCAAACAAATTCCTTTTTTTAAATGCATGAAATGCATCCTTACAATATGCAATGTGCAGTATTCTAGTGCAGACAAATGATACTAAGACAAAACCCTCTTCAATGCACACACTTCATATGGTTTGCTAGCACTCTTCAGCATGCCTATTCTAAGGGCTTCAAACACTTTTAAGTGTACCTACTTCTTAGGGTTTTTAACACTCTTCGGTACGCTTCTTCTTAAGGCTTGTGCCTATTCTAAGAGCTTAAAATACTCTTGAGTGCATTTACTTTCTAGGGCTTCTTCTAATGCATGCTCATTAGGAAAATGTCTGTCATGCGCTGCCTCATGGTCTTTAGACCATTTCATTCTTCATGCCTTCAACTAAGTGTTCTTCATTCTTCTTTGATCTTTTCAAATTTTATATTCATTGGGTTTCATGCCCTTTTTTTAGTATTCTTGCTTCTATTCTTGATATCCTCTAGTCCACTAGGGAAAAATTCTTTATTTGTTATGCTTTAGCAATCTTTGTTCTTGATCTCTTCAAATTTCGCATTCATAGGACCCTTCACTAGGGGAGTTGATATCATGTCGTTGATTCTTGGATTCAATAGGGATCTTTCCATCGTCCTTGTAAATTCCTGCAAAATGTCAAACATCTCTTGATGATTTAACATCAATTCAAATTTTACTTTGTTCGGTGTGTTCTTCAACAGACTACTTTCTCGTCTCTGGAGGAATTCGTCTATGTGATTACAATCAAAGATTCCATCGATTAATGTTATGCAACTTTTCTTGTGAGTTGCTAAGCTATTGTCATGGTTGAGTGCTTGTCATTAGTGCTTTTGAAAATTCTTTCTGTGTCTTAAGGTCGACGTAGAGTTTTTCTTCTTTTTGGACCTTTCTTTCCTCTTTTTTCTTTTTTTCTCTTCTTTCTTTTTCTCTTTCTCTCTCTTCTTTCTCTTTCTTTTTTTTCTTATCTTTTCTTTCTTTTCCTCTTTTCTTTTCTCTTCTTTCTTTTCTTCAACTTTTACCCTTTTACCCCTCATTAAAGGGATAGCCGATTGACTGTGGGGGGACCACTAGTCGAATATCAGCTAACAGCCGACCGGTGGTCCTCCCATAGTCGCTCAGTAGTGAAGGGTCTATATAACACCCTTTTTCTTCTTTCGCTTTATTCGTGCGCCATTTCTTTGCTTTTCATTCGATTTGCTTCTGGTTTTCTCTTATAAGACTTTCTTGACTTCCTCTTTCTAATGGTGGGTCATCCAATCTATCTTGAATTGAATAAGCATGATCTAGTCTGGAGATTGACATTGAGAGGTCTTCTGAGAGACCAAAAGGTGCCTATTGTCTATGACTTGCATTGACACATGATCAACCAGGTATGCATTTTTCTTCATTCTTCGTTTTTCCATTTTCTAGGAATTTTCTAGGCGTGTATTCATGTAAAAACTTTAATTTCTTGCCTTAGGACTTCCATGAGAACAAGTTGTGTGTGTCATTTTCCGGAGCCTATGGTTGGTTCTTAGAGCTAGAGAATGAGGTTGTTAGGAACAGCATTGTTGTTACTTGCTTCTATAAGTTTATCACTTCTCTTTCACATGCCTCTTGGCACACTGATCGTCAAGCATTGGCTACTCTATGTGAGAGGTGGATGGACATGACCCACACTTTCCATCTTTGGATTGGTGAGATGACTGTCACGCAATTCAGTATTGCCACTTTGACTAGCCTTCCTTGGGTTGGAAAGGTTGTACCATTGATACTTGCATTATAGATTCGAGAGATCAGAAAGATTTGGTTTGTCAGCTTCTTAGATGTGACGTCTAGATCAAGAACAACATCGCCATTTGGTACAATGCATTGTAAGAATATTGGAAGAAAAGATTGGATCAAACTTTAGTTGAGGTAGATTAGTATGCAAATAGCCCTTCATCATGTATCTATTAGGTTCGACGCATTTTGTCAATGCGTGGAAAACTACGTTCTTGACTTTTCTTCCTGCCTTTTGGGATCTAGTTCGAGTTGAGGACCTTCGAATGGGGTCGTGCTACTCTTGGCCAATTATACTTTGGCTTATACTGTGCTTGTCGAGGTGTTATCACGATCACCGGTTTTGCTCCATTATTTGAGGTAATTTCTTTCCTTTTCACACCTCTGTTTTGTTTGTATGAATTCCATATCTGATTTTGTCTTGTAGATGTCTTACTAATATCAGGTAAAACAATATTCTAACTTTATATATGCATGATGTCTATCTTAATAGTTTTTCTAACTATATGCTCTTTGGTTGAATTGGATAAGTCGTTAAGAGAATGCTTGTTTAGAGCAAGAAACTAAGGTTGTTGGCTTCTCTGTCAATGATGATGAAGATGGTGATGAGTGAGAACTGTCACCATCGACTTTCTCCTTCATGTTGATTTCTTTTTGCATTGTTCATTTAACTTCCATATATGAACTTCTATGTTTCAGCTTTCATGATGTACAATCAAAGCAATCAGTTGTATGAACAAACTTCAAAGAATCAATGAAAATTCTTTTATCTTCAGTTTTGTACGCTACTTCTTAGACCGTGTGTATTTTGATCAATTTTTCACGGAAGTTTGTTCGAATTCATTTCTACATGATCATTTATTCAATTACGATTAAAATTACAAAATCTAGAAGTCATGCTTTCTAAATTAGTCATCAATACGCAAACCAGAAGTCAAAGATACGTGCAAAATGAGGTCTGATGGATTTTACCCTAACCACCGTCTACCGACGATCCGACTGTCCTTCTATCGTCGACCAGTGGTAGGACTGCTGACTAGTAGTCCTTCCACTATGTGTTAGTGGTCCTCCTTCCACCTGCCTTTTCTGCTTCTTTTCTTGCACTATAAAAGGGGCTCCTCCTCTCCACTATTTTTCATGCCCTCCAACACTTCTTTTTGCATTTTTTAAGTTTCTTTCACGCCCCTCAACTCCTTTTCACACTTTTCAACATGTATGAGGCCTCTCTCAAAACCCTTCAGCCTCTCTTAAAGCTTCTAAAGGACGATAATTGGAAACTACTTGGATCCAGCGGCCTCTACAATTTGAAATTCCTTCCACATGTGAATCTCAACGTTCCTTTCCTCAAGGACTACATAACCTTTTGGGATTCACACAGCCATGTCTTCCACTTCAATGGGCAAGAGCTTTGCCCCCTATATGAGGAATTCTCTGCTATACTCGGTTGCCATCCATCAAGTTCTAAGAGCACCATCCTGCCTACTATGAAGACACCATCGATGTCTGACCTTGCCGATTTCTTCAGTTCTGCCCTCTAGCACAGTTTATACTGGTTTTACGAGACAGCCTCAATGACCCACATCTTATGATCGACATTCTTCAAACGGGACCTGGTTTCATAGTAGTTCCCTTGACTTTTGTTGAGACATTGATCATACTGGATCACATCAAGATTAATCTGAGTTAGATATTCGGTGGTAGTCTTTTACTTCTTCAGGTGTTTTTCTTTTCACCCTTATTTTTGCCTAAGTCATCCTTTCAGGTTTTCAACTTAGCAGGTTTATTTTCTTTTTCTTCTTTTTCCTTTTCCTTTTTTAGGTTCTAATTTTTGCTTAAGCTACCATTTTCGGTTTTTAGCTTGGCGAGCTTGCCTTAATTTTTGCCTAAGATGCCCTTTTTGGGTTTTCAACTCATCGGGCTTTTTATCTATTCTTTTCTCTCTCTATCCTAACTTTTGCCTAAGCTGCTCTTTCAGGTTTTCAACTTAGTGGGCTTGCCTTTATTGATTCCAACCATGTCATCATAGGACCAGGCGAAGACTTTTTCATGTTTCTTTAGTGATTTGAAACTATCTCTCTCTCTCTCTTTAGGAGTCGTATCAAGTGCAATGCATATGTTCTTAGGTTTTTCAATTGTACCAAGATTAATGACATGAGTTTGAATAGTATTGATGTCAAATATGCTAATGAAATACAAATTATCTTGCACAATTCCATCAAGAAAAAATCACACAAGTAAGCAAAATTATTTTTCATTGCATTAAATTTTGAAACATATACAATGTCCTCTTTTTCAAATAGGTCAGGAGCAAATACATCTTCATAGTAGACATCCTTGATCCTTTCTTCAATGAAAGAAGCAAGCTGATAGATGAGTCCATTGGTGGCTTCGAAAGCTTCTCTTCCCTGATCTTCATATTTTCCATCTCCTTAGTGAAGTCATACACCTTGGAGATTCCAGCTTAAAGGATATCCATGGAAATTTTAAATCGAGCCTTTAATATTCTATTGGAAACCCGTGGTTTAGTAGCTTCCATATACGTCATATCTTGGGCTTTGAGAAACTTGATAGTTTTCCCCTTCTTAGGCTCTACTTCTTCATCTTCATCGGACACATAGCCCAACCCTCCTTTAGTAGTTTGGCCTTTAAAGTCTGGGAAGGATGGTAGACCACTTCTATTCTTCCCAAGCCTAGGTCTTGGTAAGTACCCTTGCTTCTTCATTATTACAACAACAATCGGACTGACATCTTCAATCATGGCTACATGAAAACCACCCATATAAGGTATCTCTCCAACCTTCACACTTAAAGTAGCAGGTGCAAAGGTTGAACCAACACGGATAGTCACTATTTCTCCATCCATGTTGCACTGGATCATTTGATGCAAAGTAGAAAGAACTCAACCAAATGGATGGAATCATGCTTGACCCAACAAAGTAGCAAAGGTGACAAGAATGTCAAGGACTGTTGAACTCGATCGTCACTTCAATTGCCCCAGCCTTCACTAATGCCTTGAAAATCCCAATGGCACTCTTCTTTGGGTCATCGAAAGCCTTGATCACCATCTTACAAGGCTCAAGGTCATCTTCTTCAACTCTAAACTTGTGCAATATCTTCAATGGCATAATATTGATGGTAGATCCATCATTCACCATGATGCAAAGAGAAATCTTCCCTCCAATCTTCATAGTGATTAATAGTAGTTTGTTATGATCCCTTCCTTCGAAAGGCAAGTCATCATCGATGAAGGGTGATTACACCCCTTTCTTTTACCCCTTTGGGTTCTCTTCCAATCATGGTAGTCAACATCTCATTTGGAGTGGCAACCATTGGTATCTCCACCTTTGCCAAAGCCTTCACCATAGCTTCTCTATGCTTTTAAGACGAGATTAACAAGTTCCAAATACTGGCATCCGCTTGAGTTTTCTTCAATTACTTAATTACTTGGTCTTCTCTTCCTTGACCTCTTTTCTAGAAACTTATTTGCCCTTTTCAGTGGTCTTTTCTTTCTCAATTGGTTTTTCTTCTCCTTCTCATGGTAAAATCTACCACTCCTTATTACTTCTTGCACATTCCCACTCTCTCTTTTGAGTGTTTCTCTCTTATGTGTTTCTCACTACAATTTCTTCTTCACCACTATTAAATTTAGTCTAAAAGTTGGGAAGGGTCTTGACTTTAGGAATATCATCCCATATACCCATAACTCTCACCTCTTTACATCTTTCCAAACTCTCTCTCCTCATAATGCTCTCAACTCGCTTCCTTTTATTAGCTTCACTACCCTTCTTCATCTTAAGTCTTCTTAGTAGTAGGCCTCTCCTAGCTCCTTTTTCTAGCCATCCACTTCTTGGCAAAGGCATTCATTGGTATGGGCTTATTGTTGATGAATGCTTCTCCATCTTTAACCTTAACTTCTTCTTCATCTTTTTTTTCTTATTTCTCTTCCATATGGTCATTGAAGCACACAAATTTGGGCTCCAAGCTTCGTTTGACCCCTTTCATAGCAATGTTGGTCCATCCACCTTTCTTGGTGAAAATCTGGGTTGCCAAAGGCATGGGCTCTTCTTCCACCCTTTTAGTGATCTTCTTAGGCCTTTCTTTATTAGAGTCTTCTTTCTTGGGCCTGTCTTCTTCAAGCTCCTCCTTCTTAGGCTTTTTTCTCATGGGCCCCTCTTGTTACTCAAGCTTGGACTTCTCCCTTCTTTTGGCTCTTTTAGCCCTACTTGATCTACTCTCCTATACTCTCCTCAAAAGATTTCATGACTTGCTCCTCAGTCAAGCCTGACCCAATCATGTTGGTCGTTAGGGAAGCTACCTGATTATAGTTTGGTAGTGGGTTCCTTCTTGTGTTAGGCTCTTCTAGCTCCGGATCAGGAATCTGACGCTTGTCAATCAAGTCTTAGATCTCATGGTAGAGACGAGTATAATCATCAATCTTGTGACTGGACACTTAATGAAACTCACACTTCTCATGATGCTTTCAATTCCTTGGCAATGGATTTGGAAGCTATTTTGGTGGCAATGACTGCGAAACCCTTTCAGCTTTCAACCTTGCAAAAAATTTCGACAAAGGCCTTCTCAAACGACTAAACCTCTTTTGTTGAGCAACTATCCTCATCTCAACATTCTTCGTACCAAACTTACAAGCTTGATGATATTACCTCTTATTTCTTCAACGGTAGCTATGGTTGCTTCTTTTCGACCTAGCCTCTAAATCTTCTATTTGGATGCCTGAATCATACAAATGTTTGAATGTTTTGATTGGAAAGGCCGGGAGACTATCTCTAATGAAAGCATGGGCCTCATTGATCTCCATACAGACCTGGTCCTTCTTCGCAGGCCTCGTGGTCATCTTGACAGCTTTGGTTCTCCAATGGGTTGAGTATTCCAAAAAATTTTTATTGGGCGTTCGGTGAGTTGTCTCCAAATCCCTTAAGGTTACCTATAGTTGGACATTATGGCGATATTGTTCCACGAATCATTCGGATAATTCCTCCCAATCTTCTCAAACTCTCTTGGGAAGGTTATGATACTGTACTATCGCATCATTTTCTAAGGGTAGCATGAAATACTTCAGAATATACTCTTTGTCAAATGAGTGGTGGCCATGACAGTAGCATACTGTCTCAAATGTGTCTTTGGATTGTCTTCTCCATTGAACTTGAAAAAATCTGGCATGCGAAACTTTGGTGGCAAATTACAGCTCTAATTAGCAAAATATCATCTAGGTCTTCAACCCTTTTCAACACCTTCTTCTTTAAGAGAGATTGGACCTTCTCCGTATCATTGGCTAACTGCTTGACTGATTCGATTTCATCTTAGAAGGCTGGGCCTTTCCCTTTATTTTGCTTTGACTAGTCTTAACCTCATCACCACCATCTCCACCTGGCGGTAGTTGATTTGGTAGGTCGGGCCCATTTTGCATAGTTTCTATGAGTTGGGCTATTTGTTATGGGAGAGTGGTGATGTCAACTCATATTAGAGCGATCTCAACATGTTGTTCGATGTAGCCATTTCAACGACTGATTCGTATTGTCTTGTTAAGTGACCACTCGTCCAATTCAAGCTATGATGATTACAAAACAAATGTGTTAATGCCATGTATGCATGCATGTATGCATGATATGATGCAGGCTTATACAAGGGCAAAGATAGACTTTTAGCCTTCCAACCTTATTTCTCCCACACACGTGAGGTCAAGTCTCTTTTCCTAGGATTTTGGCCTTATTCCCAAGTCATCATCATAGGATGTGGGAATACGAGATTCTCTTTCCTAATTCTAACATTCAAGTTGATGTTGGATTCTTTATGATTATCATAACATGGCTTTAAATGTCATGATAACCTTAACTCATGGCATATGCCCCCATTTTGTTCTTATATGTGTTTTGACATGTGGCATTGGTTCATGATTCCATGGTGTTTTGACATGTAGCATTAGTTAATGATTCCATGAATTTGAGTCACTATTGTACTAATCATGTAGAATTTATATCCATGGATATGCATTTCAAAATGGCTTCTAGACATTCATCCTATTGAAAATTTCTAGATTCATCTAAATGGGCTTGAGTCTCAAGAGTCTAATAGTCTAAGCTACTTCAAGCGAGAGATGCCACCTTGGGCCCGTCTCTTTCTATACCAAGTCAATGGTATGTGCTCAAAGGTGGTGACACCAACATGAGTCATCCAGGGGTTGAATGGAGCCAAAGACTTCTTATGCCAATGCCACATGACTAGTTTAGGCATTTTGTGCTCGTTGTGTGCAATGTGTAGTGATGTAGGGACTCAAAATAACTAAGTAAGCTGTTAGAATTTGGTATCCTAATTAGAATTAAGTTTTATATCCCCAGTGGAATCGTCACTGTGAACAGGGCTTTTATCCCGTCAGAGCATTTGCGACCATAATACTGTGTCAAAGCCTCTTTTGAGACTTAAGGGAAGACAAACGACCTATAGCCATGTCTGAAAAATGGAGTAGCACCCAGTTACTCAATTGGGAATGAATGGGGACAATCGAATCCCTCGCTTCAGGACCTAAACTACCCTCATCCCTTCAAAGATGGGTTTGAGAAGTTAGGTATGAGCCATTCTCCTCGCTCAGGTCTAAATCTGGCCCCCACTAGGAAATACAAATAAAAATAGCTTATATTATTATATAATCCACCTAAGTTGTTCGTTTTATGAACACTTTATTTAATTTTATCTTCTTAAAGACATGTAAGATGATTTCCACCAAAGTAGTTGTACATTCATACAAAGAAGGAGGGAGGAGCATTGAATTACATTCCTTTTCAAGCGTGGGAGATACGGGAGAGGATTACATTGCTCTTCAACCAATAAAGTAAAATTCTACTTCTAAAGCACTTCAAAATATGCATTCATTCATCACATATTCATGTAATTCAAATATCAAATATAAACAATCAATTTTGAGACTCAATAAATAGTAAATTCCTCATTACCATATGTGAGTCTATTCAATGCTTATCAAGACTCTACATGCATATTCATACATACATTCAATTATTCTATGTAACATATTAGGAATATAGACATCTTCATAATAAACATCTCTAATTTCATCTCCCACAAGCGGTTCTAGCTCGTTCTCTTTCTTTTGGATCACCTTTTCCATCTCCATTTCCTCGATCACTCTCATCTTGTCAAGCCCTTTAGTTAACTCCTCCATCTTAGCTTCTCTAGGCTCTTTCTCCTTAGTCATGGCCTTAATCACGTCTTGAAAGACTTCAAAGCCTGATTTCATCACCCCCTTATCCTCCCAAGGTTCTGCGACTCTAGAGTAGACTTGCTTGGTGGCTTTGACAAACTTGATCTTCTTGTTCTTGGGCACCTAGATACTTTTCCCATTTTTGGCTTGTCTTCTTCATCCAAATTGTATCTGAGTCTCTTTTTGATGGTTTGACCCTTAATTTTAGGAAGGGTTAGCAGTCCCACATGTGTTTTCCCCAATCTAGTTCGTGGCATGTAGCCATGCTTCTTCATGATCCCTGCCACTATAGGGCCATATTCATCAATTACTACCACCTAGAATCCTCTTAAGAATGTGGTCTCCTCTTCTTTTACACTCAATATGGCTACTAATGGTGTAGGTTTAGCCTCGATAGTTAACAATTCCTCTCCATGGATGAACCTAACTTTTTGGTGAAGGGTGGAGGGCACTCCTCCTAATGGGTGGAACCAAGCTCGTCCAAGAAGCATGATGAAAGTAACCAGGACGTCCATTACAGTAAACTCTACCTCAATTTTGATTGAACAAGTCTTCACCATAGCCTTAAAGGTTCCCAAGGCCACTCATTTGGAATCATCATATGCTTGTATGGCCAGCTGCAAAGGCTCTAGTTCATCCTCCTTCATGTTGTATTTCGAGATCATTCTGTAAGGAAACAAGCTGATAGTAGAACTGTCGTCAATCATCACACTAGGCATCTTTCTCCCACGGATTTTTATAGTAATAAATAATGGCTAGTTGTGGCATTTTCCCTCTGATGGTAGATCATCATTTGTGAACATAATTACTCCTTTGCCTTCCACCATCTGAGAGACAATTGATATCATCTCCTTTGGTGTGGATACCAAGTCAATTCGAATGTCAGCTAGTGCTCATGCCATCGCTCTCTCTGCTCTTGAGAGGCCATTAGTAAATCCTAGACACTGATTTTGGCTTTTATCTTTTTCAATTGCTTAAGGAGTGGATTACCCTTTTCATTTTTCCCTTCCTTCTTCTTATCAGTCTTTTTTCTCTTGCGTCGTCCTCATATTTCCTTTAGCTTTCCTTTCTGGATAAAAGAGCCCACTCTTGGTCACTCCTTAAACTTAGTGTTCTTTCTCACAATTCCTTATCTCAGTATTTTCTTCATCAAAGCTTCTCCAAAAGTCATGGAGTGATTCCTTTATGAGGATCTCATCACAAATTCCCATCACTTCTTTACTACCTATGCTTTCTTCATTGTCGCTAATTAGTATAGGCTGGGATAATGATCATTTCATTGCCTATTCCTTTAATCCGGCTGGGGCCACTTCTATCCATTTACCTCTGATTTGAACCATTGGCACTCTTGCCTTGATTATGAATGCTTCTTCAATTTCCATGGAAGTGTAGCTACTTTGTTCTTTTCCTTCTTCCAATAGCTGGTAATAGCTCAGTACTTCTTCCTCACTTTCCTTGTCACTACTGGGATACTTTCATTGCTCTTCAAAACATTTCCTAGCTCCTTTCATGGCTTTTAATTTTCTGGTGAAGGCCCTTGCTTCCTTTATCTTTTTTTCTTTTCTCTTTTGAATGTCTTCTATTACATTTTCATCTTCTTTTATTAGCACCTCATCTTCTCTCTTGCTTGCCAACACTCCTTCAGCCAACTTCTTTCCTTCATCTTTATTTCATCAGCTTCCCTTATGATGGCCTCTACTTTCGTTCTAGCCAATGTCTCCATTTTCCTCTGTTCTTCCTTGATCTCTAACCTTATTATGGAGTCAATTATTTCCAGCTTACACTTGCCAAAGTTAATCATGTACATATGTTGTACATTTCTATAATTTGGTAGTGGACTCCTCTTGGTATCTGATTCCTCTTTTTCTAGATTAGGAATTAGTCTTTTGTCTATCAGGTCTCGTATTTCATGCTTCAACTTGGCATAGTTATCAATAACATGCTCGTATATCTGGTGAAAATCGCAGTAGGCCCTGTTTTGCTAGCCCTGTAGTATAGGCCCTTACATCTGTTTTGCTGGCAACGGTATCAATTCTCTCTTATATTTTAACTCCGCAGATGCTCATGACAATGGTCTGCCCAAGTTGTTGAATCTTTGTGGTGGTTGGTTTACTATGTTAACATCCATATTTTCTGTTGTTGAACTACTACCTTGCCGATACTAGTTATTTTCTCACCTCTAAAAATTCCTGGGTTGCTTCACCTCAACTGCCTCAATCTAGACATCAAAGTCATACAAGTCTTCAAAAGTTTTGATTAGTATTTCAAAGAGTTGAACTTTAATGGCAGCACATGCCCCACCAATTATGATCTGTACCTGATCCTTCTCGATAGGCTACTCCATCATTATTGCTACTTTAGCACTCTATATAGTCAGGTATTCGGTGAGTGGTTCATTGGGCATTTGGCAAGTGCTTTTCAAATCTTTCAGAGTAGTCTCACACTAAATGTTATGCCTGTAGCAATCGACAAATTATTTGGCTAGATTGCTCTAATCTTTTTTCATTGCCTTTTATAGCCAGATATACCATTCTATAGCCTCATCGTCCATGTAGTACATAAACATGTTCAACACCATCTCTTTGGAGAGCCTAGTGGTCCCCTTTACTATCACATATCTTCTAACAAAGAATATCAGGTCCCCTTTGCTGTCAAAGTTTGCAAAGTCATGCATCTTGAGCATTGGTGGTACACTGCATTCCCCTATTAATTTTAGGTCTTGTAAATCTCCTAGGCTCTCAACTCCCTTTGTCTTCATAAGAGTTTGATCCTTCTCCACATCTTAAGCCAACCTTTTTTCTGGCCTCTATTTTTTCTTCACTCTCAGCTTGTTCATGTTCTTCTTTATCAAAGAAGTCATCGTCATTTTCCTCACCATGTCCTCCTCTGTCTTTGTTTCTCAAACCGTGAGCATTCTCAGCATGCCTATTCAGGTTTTTGAAAGTGTTACCTGCTGAATTCCCATTATTTTGAATGATCAATTCCATTAACTGGTCCATTCGTCTGTTTATGCTTTCCATATTCTCATCTATTTTATGAAGCCTCTCTTCTTGATCTACCATGCCTATTAAAACATCTATTTGTTCAAGTCTACTTCCTCTTCTGGTCCTAGCTATAATGGTTACAGTGCAAGTTGGCTAGCATGGCGCATGTATGCATGAATACAGTGAGATAAGATCATAGAAGCAGATACAACATAATAGCCTTTCGACCTTATTCCTCTCGTACATGGTATAGTATCTTCCCTTAGGTTTTTTTTTGGCCCGATCCAGACATCAACATGGGACGTGGGATCTGACACAAAGCTCTCTCCTAATTCTATTGGCATGATCTTTTCAAACATCAAGCTACGAAACCATTATTGACAACAACCCAGTCACTTATGTCCTTGGTCTAGGCTTCGTGATGTTCGATACCCTTTGAATTGTATACAGACATTATGCAGCCTTAGATCATGGTTTTGTGAGTGGATAAATGGATGTTAAGAAAAGTTTCATATTTTGTGGCATGTGACTTATGCGAATCAATGTGCAATAGCTCAAATTGGCTCTAGCGATAAATCTATAGCATTTGATCTTAGATCGTCATGGCTTCATTATCAAGTGTCAGTTCTTGGTCTTGTACTGTTTGCACTCATCATAAGCTCATGCAATAAACATGTGATTGGTCAGACCTGCCTCAGCAATGAATCCACGATAACTGATCTCAAATTGTCATGGATTCATGGTTGATGGACTTGTCTTCTAGTTACACAATGTTCTATGCAGAGCATGGACAGTCTGTGAATGATGCTTTCTTGGTTTTGAAAGGCTCACATCCATTTTAAGTAAAAGTTTTGGTAGTCCTAAGGGGATTCAAACTAAGCATTCTATATGGTCTGAATTAATAGGGTTCTATGGT
This sequence comes from Boswellia sacra, assembly GCA_013180625.2. Taxonomy (NCBI): domain Eukaryota; kingdom Viridiplantae; phylum Streptophyta; class Magnoliopsida; order Sapindales; family Burseraceae; genus Boswellia; species Boswellia sacra. Next base: position 51,416 of record SNVD02011958.1, read on the forward strand.
CTGGGCTCTCCCCAGTGAAAGATGCCCCCTCAAGCTGGTTTCCTTTTATACCATTGAAGCGATACATGCTCAGAGGTGGTGACATCGACATGAGTCATCCAAGACTCAAGTGGAACATGAGGACTTCTTCCACCAATGCCACGCGACTGATAAAAGGCACGTTGTGTACAGTGTGTGCAAGAGTGTAGTGATGAAAAAGATGGCAATTAAAAAAAAAAAGAAAACCATAAAACTTGACATTCGTACTTGGGGTAAACTTCTCTCTTGTCTCCAGTGGAGTTGTCACTGTAGGTAGGGCTTCCATCTCACCCCATGCTATTGTGACCACAACACTATTATCCAAGGCCTTTCGACACTTGGGGGTACTATGAAACAAGTCACAAAGACAAGTTCTGAAGGTCATTAGAGTTGCCACCTGAGTAACTAATCGTGGGAAATAGTTGGATGACAATAACTGATCCCTTGCTTCGGGACCTAACTATCCATCATCCCTTTAGAATCAGGTTCGAAAAGTTATGTACCATCTTCGATCTAGCTGGACAAAGTTTGGCCCTCACTAGGGTCTGTCGAGTTTAAGCTTTTAATTGGTTAATCGCTATCTATCTTGATCCCAGATTAGTTATCATGCATACAACTGATTTTATCTTAAGTTATTACATGTGTGGTGTGGCAATTCATGAGCATTTAGATAGATAAAGCATAATAGTAAAAATACCAAAGAAAAGTTCACAACAATTTAACATAAACAAGTGCAACAACAAATCAAATTAAATGCAAGAATATTGACGCTTCTATTTTCACTGAGTTCATCGAGCCTACCATCAGAAGATAGATTCCCCACCAAACATTGTGACTCTATCCATCATCCAATTACCCTCATGCTCCTACCATCATCCTCCTCAAAGCAAGGTTCCTTACCATCAATTGTGAGCCTCATGAGTCTGATAATGCAACTTGTTGTATAGTCTATTCGACCTCAACATTCTTTTATTGGTTAAACAGAGTCCTATTCATCTTGATGGATCAAGATGAATAACTATTCATGAATTGATTAAGCATTTAGAGAAATAATTTAAACAATCATTCATGACTTGAACAATGTCCATTAGATGGCAATAAGAAAATGAAAGGCGGTAAAAACACATGATAAAGGCAAAGTACTAAAATACAAAGTGCAATAATTTAAATCACAAAAAAGTAGAAGATAATAAAGTAAACAAAAGCTCAGTAAGGTAAAATGCAGTAAAAGTAAAGTTGCAATAAAGTAAGGTGCGAAAAAGTAAACAACAATAAAAATGCATTAAAAGTAAATAAGCTAAAATAGAAGCGAGAAAAGATAAAATGCAACAAAATAAACTGTGAATAAAGTGGAGGGATATTAGAGTAGTGGTTTTCCATCAGCCATCACCAATCTATCGCTACCCGCCCATGTTCACCTAATCTCCATTCTAAATACAAAGTGTAAAAATGGTAAGACAAGAGAGGATATGCGATGATTTGCCCTCAGGCTATACCGAATATCAAGTGTTTGTGTCAAGTTTTTTGAAAATCGGTTGAAAACAAGGATGTATGTGTAAAGATTTAAAGTGGAAAGGGTTGGAAGTGTGGTTGGATGGGGTGTATGTGTGAAAATTTCAAACAAAAAAGGTTCAAAGATGAAAAATGAGGGTTGACATGAAATTCTGCAGCTTTGCATGAGAACTGATGCCCAAATGTCGAGAATTGTCCCACATGTGCACTCACCCCTTAGTATAAATACCTAAAAAGCCCAAAAACCTAAAAGCCCAAAAAATCCATGCCTAAAAGTGAAGTTGGGTCTCGCAAGAAGCACGGACATACACGCGCATGAGGGAGGAGGACAGCGTCTGAAGCATTTTTTGCCCGACTTGGCCTAACTTGATTTTTTAGGGTTTTTATGTATGTAGGTTTGTGTTTTGCACTAGTTTTGAGTGTTTTGGTGTTTAGGGCATTTCTAGTCTGCTTTTCATGTCAATGGTCCACATCACTCATGATGAACACTTAAATATGCATGTTTAATAAGAGTTTAGTTCATCATATTGCATTAATAGTGTCATTAAATTCCTCAAATTAAGCATATTTGTAGCATTTGCATCTTTGGAATTAATTCCTCTTAATTTTGGTTTTGTTATAGGTTCGGTAAAATGGGCATAACTCTCTATTTGTCGATCAGAATGGTGCAATTCTTAATGTTTTGGAAAGCTGATTCAATTGTATACAAGATTGCATTTCACAAGCATCATCAAATTCGGGCTCTTAGTGGACCAAAATTGGGCTTGAAATGAACCCATCTGCAGTCTCGGCCCAGTCTGACCAGGCCTCAGTATTTGGACCGTATCTTTCAAAATACGTATCCAAATTGTGCAAATCAATATGTTCTAGAAAGCTGAGATAAATATATACAACTTTCATGAAGACACGTGATTAAAATTCTCAACATTTCAATGTCAAAATTGATGGTCAAAGTCGGTGCCTAATGATCCTAATTGTCAAAGATATTTACAACTAATATTTGACAATTATGCCCTTGTAATTTGACAAGTTTGCCCCTGGATGTATCTATAAATAGAGGTGCCTTGTGACCCATTAGGGCATCTTGGCCTTGGCTGGAACATTTTGGCTTGGGCTAGGATCTTGTATTGTGTTTTGTGTGTTTATGTTATTAATGAATTTCCTTTTTCTTGCATTTTATTTTCTTTCTATTATAATGTTCTTCTAATTTCTCTTTTGATAAGGTGAAAGGGTGAAACCCTTGATATGAGAATAAGGATTCTCTAACCCTTAATATGTGCTTAATAATCTTAATCTTATAATGTTTATTCAATATGATTGATGCGTTTGAAACTAGCAAGTATACTAGTCGCACAAGTAATAAAGTGATAAGTAGATATCGTTCCCACGAGGATTGATTCTAATTGAATTTGTTATTTTCCAGCAATAATAAACTAAACAGGGGGGGTTTTGTTGATTGATTAACTAAACTTAATACGAAAGCAAATGAAGAATAACACAAAGCAAAGTTAAATGGAGTGAAAAATCAATGGGAGACACTTGGTTAAGAGTCATTCTCTGCCACAAGATATGAATTTGTGAATTAACATAGAATTGTAATCCAATTACAGCATTGAAGTTATCAACCGTAGATAACAACAAGCTCTGTTATCCCAATCTTTCCTACTTTGTTGTTAAATAAAACAAGCTCTTTATTTAATCTCTATCCATTAAACAACCTAGAACAAGCTCTCTAAGTTTAATTCAATAGAAGCATTACGATGAGAAAGATAGGTTGATCTAAGCAATAATCACACAAGTTCGGATTAGTTAACCTAGGTTGTATTTTCCAATTGCAATCTCTGATCACAATTTTGCTACTAATGATTAGAAATTCAAGACAATTACGGATCAAGATTTCTAGTCTAGCAATAGACAATATCTAGATTATATTCAGTTGGCCACCCAAATACAATCCAGCAAGCACTCATAAGCATTAGACATGGGAAAATACAAGCAACTTCAATTAGAGAATTGGATAACAACTTCTTGCACAATCAACTTACAAAAACCATATCAGGGGCTTTGAAATCACCTCAACCAATTCAGATTCAGTTACACATGTTTAAGAACGTGGTAAATACAATACAACATGGAGACATTTCAGAAAATGAAAGGGAAGGAAAAAACTTAGCAAATTTGATGTAATTCTCTTTGGATTGTAGTTCTTTCTCTTTCCAAGCTTCCTTTCTCCTTCAAGAACTCCAAGAGATGAAAGAATTCCAGAGCTGCAGCCTCTCCCACGTTCTCCCCTCTTCAAGTTATGAAAATAAAACTCTAAAATGAGTTTAAATACTCTGCTACAGTAACCTGCTACAGTGTCCCGTATTATACATGCAACAGTGATTTGTGGAATTACATTTCTATACTTCTCACACTGTTTTGATTACAACTTTTGGTACACTGAATGGATTTATAAACCGTAAATTTCTCCAGAACATAGACTTCGAGAGCTTTCCAACGGTATATAACATGTCGTCGGGTTCATTTTATATCAATACAATTAAATCCGAGAAGATCACTGACTAGCAGAGGTGAAAATGTAGGGTTTTACTCCATATTTGTGCAAGTTGCTCCAAAACTCCTACAAACATCAAAACCACACAAAAATATAAAAATACCAGAGAATATAGCAAAGAAAACATGGACGAATTGATATAAAAGTAATACATAAATAGACACCTATCAAATTCCCCCACACTTAGACTTTGCTAGTCCTCGAGCAACTCAAATGATACGAAACAAAACTAAACCGAAACAGAATCAGAGAAAAATTAAAACACACCAATGCTTCAACTTGCAAATAGGCCTCAAAGATTGTACTTAATTATAACCCAAGGAATACTTCAAAATAATGCACTTGATCAAGAATTTATCTCAAAAATTAGTTTCGCTTCACTTCAATTCCTCAAGTGTGTGTGTGTAGAGCCATTCTCACCTAATCACTTGAAACCAGGATGAGTTTATGCATAAAAATGAATCATATTTAATATTGAAGATGTGTGTATAAATGAACTCCATAGGCTTGCTTTTCAGGTCACTCTCCACTAATGTAGACATGCACAACACCAATGATCAAGTAGGACTTTATTAAGCTTGTAACGTTTGGCTTGGGTGAAGGTATGATAAAGGATAATAATTTGGCTCAAAATCACCCACAAACACATAAATCATTCAAGACTATGTAGAGCTCAACCCTATAACACAACTTCATTTCAATTCACCAGGTTACTTCCCCAAACTTATTTAGAACACTTAATCTCTTTTTTTTTTTTTTTTGCAGAAAACAAAAGAAAACTACACCCCCATACTTTATTGTTTCATTCTTTTTAAGAACACTTGAGGGTATAGATCTCTTATTCTTCTTCTTTTGTTCTTTTTTTTCTTTTTTTTCTTTTTTCTTTTTTTTTTTTACAAACATAATAGAACTCACTTGCATTGCTCATACACATCCCAACCTCCTCTAACTTCCCAAAACCAGAACATAGCTCAGAATTTAATTGTGAATGATCTACATGCTCATAGGTAAGGGATAAACTGTTTGGAACAAATTCATTTGAGGTTAGGAAATCTTTAGTGAGTTAACAAAGAAAACGGCTTACAAAGGCTCAAAGGGGTAACTAGGGATCAATTTCAGTCAAGGTTGGCTATTAAGGCTCAAACGGTCCAAAATGGCCTAAATCATTTCCCCAATGTTGCACAGTCTAGGATTTCGCCTCGAGTGACCATCAAACAAGTTCTAGAATTCATTGAAATCTGAAGAAACATTTAAATTACATAAACTTTCTCTAAGTGAACAAATAACTCAGTGATAATAGCTCAGTGCTCAATGTTGCGCAAGGAATCAAAAGCAAAGCGAAAACCAATAAACATTTCAAGCACACAGATCCATGCATCATTTATCATTTTCCAAGAGTTATTCTTAATTCAATCATTATCTTATCATCGACCCACAAAATGCAAGAAAAGAGGTACGTGGCGTTGTTACACCTGAGTCAAGATTGTATATTTCAACAATCCTTAGGACCAGTAGCCCGCAGACTTAAGGTTTCCAGCCTATATACCTTTATTATGAAAGAACAAAACAAGATACAAGACACTTAAAACAACATGAAATAAACAAACTACAGATTTATGTCGAGAGAATGCGTTTCAAGAGTTAAGAAAACTCCATATTCTGCCATTCTCAGGTTTTTCCACAATTGTTTTTTTTTGAATCGAAACTGATAAAGATAAAAACACATAACAACTCTAAATTATGCAAAACTAAACTCACTCATAAAATAACAAAGTTCAACAAGTCAGCAAACAAAACAAGTTAGTTAGAATGGGTCTAAAAGGTTTAGAAGTTAGCCTCCTTATTCAGCCATTATGGATTGAAGAGATCCAGAATGGGTTTCAAGAGAACTTGAACTTTTTAAGCCACCACTCTAAAAACCGAGATTAGAAAATATTACCTGGAACGAAAGAAATAACCTGAAAAATCTCAAAATAAATAACATGAAAAAACTTCAAATAAACACAATAAAAAGAAAGCAAACAAAAACGAAGTAAACCAGCAAATAGAGATTACAGATGGAGTGTTAAATCCAGTTTACGCCTCTTATTGCCTTCTCCAAACCAATCAATCCGAGCTGTTGTTGGATAAGGCGAATAGACGAATTCTTGTAGTTTGTCAATTAACTCCCCTGCCGTTGAAGCTGTAACAAGGATTTGCCTCGCTGATGGTGAGATAAAATTTTTTTCTACAGCTTGATCAAGAAAAGACAACAAACCATCAAAAAAATTATTGACATTTAACAAACCAAGGGGTTTTTTATGGATGTTTAGCTGTGCCCAAGAGGTGATTTGAAATATCTCCTCTAAGGTACCATAACCACCCGGTAAAGCTATAAATGCATCGGACTTAACAACCATATGTGCAATACGCTCATGCATACTAGAGACCTGTAACTCTTCCCCGATTGTGTTGCCTACGATATCTCGTACAGCTAATGGTTTAGGGAAAATGCCGAGAACTTTGCTCCCTCCTAGGGATGCACAGCAGTCGGACACACACCCTATGAAACCAAGACTAATCCCTTGATAAGGTCTATTATATCACTTATATCAAATATCCCATGTTTCTTTGCTAATTCCTTTGGTATTTTTATGTTTTTGTTGTGGTTTTTGATGTTTGTAGGAGTTTTGGAGCAACTTGCACAAAAATGGGAGTAAAACCTCATTTTCACCCTGTTAGTAGCCACTTCTCGGATTTAATTTGTATGATATACAAAGAACCCGATGACATATCATATACCGTTGAAAAGCTCTCGAAGTCTACTTTTTGGAGAAATTTACGGTTTATGAATCCATTCAGTGTACCGAAAGTTGTAATCAAAACAGTTTAAGAAGTGTAGAAATGTAATTCCACACATCACTGTAGCATGTATAATACGGGACACTGTACACGTTACTGTAGCAGAGATTTAAACACATTTTAGGGTTTTATTTCATAACTTGAAGAGGGGAGAACGTGGGAGAGGCTGCAGCTCTGGAATTCTTTCATCTCTTGGAGTTCTTGAGGAGAAAGGAAGCTTGGAAAGAGGAAGAACTACAATCCAAAGAGAATTACATCAAATTTGCTAAGTTTTTCCCTTCCCTTTCATTTTCTGGAAGGTCTCCATGTTGTATTGTATTTACCACGTTCTTAAACATGTGTAACTGAATCTGAATTGGTTGAGGGTGATTTCAAAGCCCTTGATATGGTTTTTGTAGTGATTGTGTAAGGAATTCGTTATCCAATTCTCTAATTGAAGTTCTTGTATTCTCCCATATTTACTGCTTATGATTGCTTGCTGGATTGTATTTGAGTGGCCAACTGAATATAATCTGATTGTGTATTTATTGCTAGACTAGAAATCTTGATCCGTAATTGTCTTGAATTTCTAATCATTAGTAGCAAAATTGTGATCAGAGATTGCAATTGGAGAATACAACCTAAGTTAAATAATCCGAGCTTGTGTGTTAATTGCTTAGATCAATCTGTCTTTCTTTTCATAATGCATCCATGAATTAAATTTAGAGAGCTTGTTCTAGGTTGTTTAATGGATAGAGATTAAATAAAGAGCCTGTTTTATTTAAAAACAAAGTAAGGAAAGATTGGGATAACAGAGCTTGTTGTTATCTACGGTTGATAATTTCAATGGTGTAATTGGATGACAATTCTGTGATTAATTTGCAAATCTATATCTTGTGGTAGAGAATAATCCCTTAACCAGATTTCTTTCATTGTGTATTTCTCAATTGATTAACTTTGCATTGTATTATTCTTCATTTACTTTCGTATTGAGTTTAGTTAATCAATCAACAAAACCCCCCATTTATTCTGTTTTCGCTTTCGAATAACAAATTCAATTAGAATCAATCCTCGTGGGAACGATATCTTACTCATCACTTTATTACTTGTGCGACTAGTATACTTGCTAGTTTCGAACGCATCACCCCTCCATAAATCAAATTAATACCCCTCGCAGCTAGTGTCCTACCAAGATCAAGAGCTGCTGTGGTAAACTCTCCATCTTTACCAAATTGCGATCCGCAAAATACGCATATATTGCGAAATCGACGAATTGGTGTTTTCTCCATTTCTACAAGTGCTCTAATCTTGTGTAAGACACGTTAGATATTATGCTTTTCATTGCAAGACAGGTTATGGAATGACATATGAAAATATGCAGAATGTATATATACACCCATAAAACTCTCAAATGTTGACACATGGGGACATACTTTCGGTGGGGGTTGCTCGATGCAGATTTATCGCCCCAAGATTTGAAAAAATGAGATATGCTTTCGGCGAGGTTTGACAAAACCTACACACTTGTCTCCCACGTGAAGCATGGAAAATGGAGATACACTTTCGGCGGGGGTTGACAAAAACCCCACACTTGTCTCCCACGTGAAGCATGAAAAGTAGAGATATACTTTCGGCGGAGGTTGACAAAAACTCCACACTTGTCTCCCACGTGTGCTTATGTCATGGGGTAGTCATATGGTTTGTCAAAAAGAAAACTTGAAATTAAAACAAACAAAATCAACAAACAAACAACAACACAAAAACAACATTGATAATCAGATCAAACGAAACAAGAAAAAAAATTCTACAACAACAACACACATTCAAATATACAAGTAGTTGTGATTGTGGCTCACATATTCCTCTGGTTTTACGTCCAGTAACGGCTGAAACGCCTTCTATGAGTCGGGGATTTGCTTCCCATCCAGTTTTCTTATAAACTGGCAAACAGGGTCGTTTTTAGTTAGATTACCTAGACTATAACACTGCAATTCATCACGAAATTGTGTCCATAGATTAAGCAATTCACGCTGAACAAGTCCAAAAGAATGTGACTCGAGAGTTAACAAAACATTATCCAGCGACTCATTACTCAAACCATTCTTAATAAATGAAAGTTTATCTTCTCTATTCCTGGACGCAAAACCTAATGAACGACAAGTCTGGTGACAATTCCATCTAGCACATTTATAACATACTTGTAACCTTTTCGCTCTCGCCTCTTGGCGTAGTAGCTCTTTCCTAGACCAGGCATGTATTTTGCGAGATTAATGTCCGGCTCACCGGACAATCTCACCTAGGCTTCGATAAGCCATCGGATATCAGCAGGCACATTTAGGAGCATCAACGCCCAAAGTCTAGTCATCCGTACTTATAAATTTTAAACACAGCATTTTGAGGAAGTGAAGGGAAATATTTACGAAGGTTCGATAGAAAGATATCAGCATCCATGGAAAAGAAGAAAAGGAGAGATATTACCGATAATGCGATTGAGTTTGTTCTTCTCCCAGATATGCACGTTTCAAACCTTCGAACAATGCTTCAACTCCCGTTTGAATGTTTCCTCAAGCTGTTGCACAACTGAACTCGAAGCACGGAATAATCAAATTAAACACAAGAAAAGAAAAGAAAAGAGCAGAAACGAAACTAAAGACACATAAAAGAGATAAAACACAATAGCAAACAAAAGTAAAAAACAAGTAAAAAATATAAAAACGAATAAGACAGATGGCAAAGAGAGATAAAACCTGATCAATTTGATGGCCTACGAAGGGAATCTCCTCGAGACACAAAAATTGATCATTATTACCTTATTTTATTTTTCTTTTCTTTTCTTTTATTTATTTTTCAAAAACATTGGGTTGCCTCCCAATAAGCGCTTGGTTTAACGTCCTCAGCCCGACGTTGGTTCCATCATGGCAGGGTCCAATCTCTGTTGTGCTTCTCTAGTGGGCTTGGACCCTTCTTTCCACAAGAAATGGTGCACGCATATGGCTGGGCCTTGGATGTGAGCACTTGTCCACCCAATAGTCGTTTTGTGATCTCTAAGTACTTGGACGAGTTTCACTTCTTGTATTGGTGCAAGGCCCATTTCTATTATAATTGGCAAAGTACCATTCTCGCCCAAGAATCCATGATTCAAATGATCTGGAAGTGACTTAAGCTCCAAGGCAGGGGCTGTCATCACAGAAGGAAGAATTTTCTCATTAGATAAAGGAAATTGAATGCACAAAACATCATACCTATTTATGGTTATAGCTATGGTCTCATCTAAGCTTGCCACAACTTTCTCCATTTCTTTGGACACTTGTATCAAAATTTCTAACTCCTTAAAGTTTTCTGTCCCTATGTGATCATTAATAGCTATATCCAATCCATTCTTGCGAGTTAACTCAAAACATTGTTGTGGCAGAGAATCAACTACGTCAACTGCAAGAACAAAATGTAAGTCACTAGAGTACCTCATTGCCTCAAAAATATTGAAACATATCACCTTGCCATCAAACTCTATGATGAGAGTGTCATCACAAACATCAATCTTGGTTCTAACAGTTTTCGAGAATGGTCTCCCCATAAGAATCGGTGTTGGATTAGGAGATGTTTCATCCTCTATTTCAAGAACATAAAAGTCTACTAGGAAAAGCAATTGATTCATCTGCACAAGCACATCTTCCACAACTCTTTTGGTATATGCATTAAAACGATCAACAATTTGAATGGTAATACCAATTTCCACAAAAGGTCTAAGATTTAAAAAAGCATAAATAGAATATGGCATGATAATAGATGCTTCTAAATCTAACATAACTCTTTCAAACTTGGTTTTACCAATGGTGCATGGCATGGTGAACGTACCTGGATCTTTGCACTTTGGAGGAATTTTCCTTTGCAATACAGCTGAAACATCTTCCCCCGCACTTACTTTCTCATTTCTTTTTAACTTTCTTTTGCTGGTGCATAACTCCTTGAAACATTTTGTATAACGAGGTACTTGTTCGATAGCATCCAAAAGTGGTATACTCACCTCGATTTTGCGAAAAGTATCCAGGATTTTCTGTTCTTGTTCCTCCTTCTTCGATTTTACAAATCTACTAGGAAAAGGTGGAGGAGAAGCATATGAAGGAATGGGGGTTATAGGATTTACCTGAGAAGTCAATGTTTTGTTCATGGTGGAAGTGGTGTCATCTCTTTCATCAGTTTGTGATTTCCATGGCAAG
>SNVD02011959.1:0-62925 GCA_013180625.2 Boswellia sacra
GAGTGCCATCATGAACATAAATCTTGGTTCTAACAGTTTTCGAGAATGGTCTTTCTAAAAGAATCGGAGTTGGATTAGGAGATGTCTCATTCTCTATTTCAAGGACATAGAAGTTTGCTAGGAAAACCAATTGATTCACCTGCACAAGCGCATCTTCCACAACTCTTTTGGTATATGCATTAAAACAATCAGCAATTTGAATGGTAATACCAATTTCCGCAAAAGGTCCAAGATTTAAAGAAGCATAAATAGAATATGGCATGATGTTAATAGATGCTTCTAAATCTAACATAACTCTTTCAAACTTGGTTTTACCAATGGTGCATGGCATGGTGAACGTACCTGGATCTTTGCACTTTGGAGGAATTTTCCTTTGCAATACAATTGAAACATCTTCCCCCACACTTACTTTCTCATTTCTTTTTAACTTTCTTTTGCTGGTGCATAACTCCTGGAGATATTTTGTATAATGAGGTACTTGCTCGATAGCATCCAGAAGTGGTATATTTACCTCGATTTTGTGAGAAGTTTCCAGGATTTCTTGTTCTTGTTCCTCATTTTTTGATTTTGCAAATCTACTAGGAAAAAGTGAAGGAGAAACATATGAAGGAATGGGAGTTATAGGATTTACCTGAGAAGTCAGTGTTTTGTTCATGGTGGAAGTGCTGTCATCTCCTTCATCAGTTTGTGATTTCTTTGGCAGGACATCTAATTGCTCTCCATTTTGCAAAGTTATCGCACAAGAATTCTCTCTTGGATTGATCACCATTTGACAAGATAATTCTTCTGAGCCTTGGCCCTCGAATTTGCTCATGCTAGTGGCCAATTGTCCCATTTGATTTGCCAGGTTTTGGATACTTGCCCCAATTTCCTGCTGGAATTGCATTGTGTTAGTGGCAAGTGCATTAACAATATCCTGGAGTTACATACCTGAGTTTTCTGAAGCTGGTTGTGGTGCTGGTTGTGGCATTGGTGGTGATTGCATTTGAAATGGTTGCTGCACTCTAGGTTGATTAAAACCTTGTAGTTGATTTGGTATGGCAGTTGGGACGATTGGTTGATGATTCCATAACTGAAATTAGGGTGATCTTCCCATCCAACATTGTAAGTGTTAGAGAAGGGATCATACCATTGCCTTGTTTGTCCTGGAAATCCATCAATGGATTGGCTTGTTCCTATCCTCCTTGCCAAAGTTGGAACATTATCGATTGGAGCTCCATGTAGAATATGACCTCACATGCATAAAGGATTCTCATTTACTATCCATGGGTAGTTGTGGCTCAAATCCGCCACTGAATTGATGGAAGTTTACTGCCATGTCGTCTAAACACAAATAATGAAAAAGAAAAACAAACAAAAATAAGAAATAACAATAAAAACAAAACAACAAATCGATTAGAAAATCAATCCCCGGCAACGGCGCCAAAAACTTGGTGCGTTCGAAACTAGCAAGTATACTAGTCGCACAAGTAATAAAGTGATAAGTAAGATATCGTTCCCACGAGGATTGATTCTAATTGAATTTGTTATTTTACAACAACAACAGATAAATGGGGGGTTTTGTTGCTAGATTAACTAAATGAAATATTAATGTAAATAAAGAATAACACAATGCAAAGTTAAATCAATTGAGAATTACACAATGAGAGAATTCTGGTTAAGGGATCATTCTCTGTCACAAGATATGGATTTGCGAATTAATCATAGAATTGTCATCCAATTACACCATTGAAATTATCAACCGTAGATAACAACCTGTCTCTTATACACATCTAGATGTGTATAAGAGACAGACTTTGTTGTTAAATAAAACAGGCTCTTTATTTAATCTCTATCCATTAAACAACCTAGAACAAGCTCTCTAAATTTAATTCAAGGAATGCATTACGATAAGAAAGATAGGTTGATCTAAGCAATAAACACACAAGCTCGGATTATTAACTTAGGTTGTATTCTCCAATTGCAATCTCTGATCACAATTTTGCTACTAAGGATTAGAAATTCAAGACAATTACGGATCAAGATTTCTAGTCTAGCAATAGACAACAACCAGATTATATTAAGTTGGCCATTCCAAATACAATCAGCAAGCAATCATAAGCATTAGATATGGGAAAATACAAGCAACTTCAATTAGAGAATTGGATAACAATTTCTTACACAATCAACTCACAAAATCCATATCAAGGGCTTGAAATCACCCTCAACCAATTCAGATTTAGTTACACATATTCAATCAGAATAACTAATACAATACATAGAAATTCCAGAGAAAATGAGAGGGAAAGGGAAACTTAGCAAATTTGATGAAATCTATTAGGATTTGTAGTTCTTCCTCTTTCCAAAGCCTTCAATCTCCTTCAAGAACTCCAAGAGATCAGAGAAATCCAAAGATGCAGCCTCCTCCACGTTCTCCCCTCTTCAAGTTATGAAAATAAAACCCTAAAATGTGTTTAAATACTCTGCTACAGTAACGTGCTACAGTGTCCCGTATTATACATGCTACAGTGATGTGTGGAATTACATTTCTACACTTCTCACACTGTTTTGATTACAACTTTCGGTACACTGAATGGATTCATAAACCGTAAATTTCTCCAAAAATAGACTTCGAGAGCTTTTCAACGGTATATGATATGTCATCGGGTTCATTGTATATCAATACAATTAAATCCGAGAAGATGGTTGACTAACAGAGGTGAAAATGAAAGGTTTTACTCCATTTTTGTGCAAGTTGCTCTAAAACTCCTACAAACATCAAAACCACACAAAAACATAAAAATACCAAGGAATATAACAAAGAAACATGGACGAATTAATATGAAAATGATATATAAATAGACACTTATCAGGTAGCCTTTACATGGCATAATAATCCATTTAGAATCGAGTAGATGTTGATGGAACAATGCTAATGTTTGATGTATAAGGTACAAAGGTATAGGGTATATGACCTACATCCTGATAACAAAGGACTAATAATTAATTGGCTTGATATCCTTATCAATTCTAAAGAGATAGTGATTCGTTGGTATAATATAGTTCTCTAATAATTAATTTTGACCAGAGAAGACCAACAAATCAAAGAAACAAAATGGTAGATTTCATTAAATCATTATTTTGAGATTTAACGTAATTGCAAATATTATCAGTTGGTTAATTTTGTCAACATCTTTAAAAATTTCCCAAAAAAATAATAATAACAAATTTACTCATTAAAACATCAAGAAGCAATCTTATGATAACTACGCAAGTTCACGTGAGTTGATTTATATTTTAAAGTAGAGTAGTACTACTCTTACAACTAATTATACAAACTCTCACTTCTATAAAATGTGACATCATTGTATGATTATTATATCATCTATATTAATTAATATTATTTGTTATTAGTATTTATTTATTTAATCATATTATATTATATTAATTTGTACGAGTGAGTTTGTATAATTTGTTTGTAAGAATAATATTACAAGAAAAGATATGACTCTATAAATGGTTTAAAGTAGAGGAAGGCCATGGATCGGAAAACTCTCTCACATGCAACAAAAAAATTCTTTTACGGGGACGAATTCAATGGCCACGAAATATGTTATTTGTTTCTATTTCATAATTTATATAAAATTTCCACCTTTAACTATTCTCAACTTTACTTGTTAATAAAGAAATGCACATGGAGATCATCAAGGAGGCCCAACTAATTTGATAGGTCAATTTTGAAAATTATGAATTTTAGAATTAGTAGGATTTATTTTAATTATATATATGTAGCCTAACATGATGATTGATATATATATATATATATATATATATATATATTAGCAATTGGAGAGAAATAAAATTTTTCGGTAGTTGTTTTTATATTAAGAAAGTTCATTTATTTTTTTATTACTTAGCTAAATTGAAGTTGTGGATAAAAATACTCTTATAGATGAATCACCAAAGTGCAATCAAAGTGTGAATCATTCAATTTATAGTGAAACATGTTAAGTCATAATGGGTGGATGGGTACTCTCAGTTGATTAAGCGATTTAAAAAATAATAATAATAATAAGAAGAGTATATGGCTAAATTTTAGGTCCCCTCTAAAACTTGGTTATTTTTGCACATTAACCATAAAAGAAGATTAATTTAATTTCTTATAAGTATGATTCACGTTTAGTCTAGGCATATCAAGTATCAAACTTATCCATTATTCATTTTTTAATTTAATCTATTAATGTATACCCCATCTATATATATATATATATATTTATTTATTTATTTCCCGTCTAATATTAGAGCCCTTGATAGATTTCAAAAGAATCACAATACTTCATTTCATCTATCTCAGTCTGTTAAAGTGACGATCTAGAAATTTTTTTTTTTTGTGATTTTGAAATTATTCTACCTTAACCTTAAGCTTATAAGTAAATTCACCTATTTCTTATACGCCTCTTCTACATGGAGGGGTTTCATCTTTCCCTTTACATATCTTTTATACTTGACCCAAATATTAATAGCACTGTAGGAGGATTAGATCACGAGATTGCCTAGGTCCTTTTGACTTTAATTTAGACAATGTCAAGAAACCACTTTCTTTAAAAGCTTATAAAAAAGAATCTAGCTGTAATATTTAAGTTAATTCTAATAACTTGTGATCCTTACAAATTATAATTTTAACAGCAAATATTAATGGTATGGTGATTTTTTTCTTCAGATTTTAGAAGTCTACTGAGAGCTAGAACCTAAACCAAAGAGGTCGGGGAGTCCATAAAATTACCCTTTTTAATATAAATATCTATAAAGGAAAATGTATTTTTTTCATAGAAGAGAGTGGATAATAGTGTGACAATTTGATATTTCGGACCAATAAAAATGAAAATTACGATGTTTAACTAATATGCGGCGCAGGTTTCTTTAAAGGTAAAATGGCTTTATATTTTGGTATAATAGGAGTCATAAAACCATGGAAACATTAGCGCAGGTATTACATCGAGGAAGCATTATTAAACGGCGAAAATGTTAAGGAAAATGATAATTTCAAGTAATAACAACAACAACAACAAGAAGCAGCGGTCTAGTTTGGAATTTATATGCATGATCAGTTGATGAGATCATATGTAAGCAATGGTTCAACCACCAACACACTAGAAATTAACTCTATTTCATATGTCAAAAATATAAGAAACTTACATGATTATAATTATAATTGTTTTGTGCTATAATTTGGTCAAGTTATCGACCTATTGATTATTAGTTTTAATTATTTATCAATAATAGATCGTGACTCCTTAAATTGATTATTAGTTTTAATTATATATGGGTTTATCATAACCTTCAATTAATTTCAAGATTCAAATGAAAGGGCCCAAAAAACAATAAACATTAATTTCTTTTATTATCTAATCAAGTCTTGAATTATAAAATTGATTTGTTAGATAGTTTGACAGTCTTAGATAGTTATTTTACAATTTATAAACAAACGCCTAATAAAATATTATATTATCAGATATTTATTGAACAATACATAAAACTATAGAGTCTTATGTTTAAATAATTAAGGTAAATTTTGTACTTAATATTCAACTTAATTAAAAAAACATAAAATTCTTTAAAATGTTACTATTTTTCAAAAGCTCCTCAAATTTTGTCTAGTGTTACGTTATTTTTTTTTTCTGGTTTTAAAATAAGGGTCATTCTACAATACATGGATAATCTGAGCATTTAAACTTTAAAAACTGAAGGAAACTCAAAGTTGAAAGCAGAAACGACACCGTTGTCGATTGTGAACATGAACATTCCCACGTCCATGTTACTCGTGCAGTAAATAAAGCAATCCGTGTTAGGAGCTGGGCAACATAAGTCCGCTAAGTCTAGAGAGAGAGGGGGAAGCAAAGAAAGATAGTCAAAAAGGTGGGATCCTAGGCACTGTACACGCGTCATCAAGGTTACCACTCTCTCTGTACAACACTTGGTCGTGTCCCCACTTGCCACGTGTCACATTCTCATTAGAAATCATTCTTCACTCTTCCCCTTCTCCCAGTCCCTCCGCCTGCACTGTTACTATTACGTGTGCCTTTGCGCTCCCTTCGCTCTACACATATCGCACAAATACACACACACGCACACAAAGCCGAAGGCAAAGGCAACGAGAGAGGAGCAAATAAAGATAGAAAGAGGTGAATAGTAATATCCATACGTACATGTACATACATCATGTATATAATCATATATATATATATATATATATATATATATAAACACACACACACTTTGAAATAGAGATGGGACCATTCTTCTGTGCATAAATTCGAGCTTTTTCGTGGACGACACGATCCGAGTCTGCCGCTATCTCTTCTCTTTCGCTCTTAAAAGCTTTACTTCTCTCTCACTTTCTTTTTAAACTTTTTTTTCTTTCTTTTTTTCTTTTCTTGTTTTTGCTTGCTTGCTTGTTGCTAGCTTTTTTGTTTGAAATTGAGTAAAAGATTGAGGAGGTTTAGTTTCATATGGAAATGGAAGATCATCATCATCGTCATCATCATAATCATCATCACCACCATCATCAGCAGCATGAGTATGGTTTACCGGATCTCAGGCAACTGATGAACGGAAGAGGAAGTAGTACTACTCATTTTCCAGGAATCCCAGGGGCGGCGGCGGCCGAGTTGTTTCCTGGGCATCGGAATCTTGCTCCACAAGGGCACCACTACGAGATGTTGATGGTGGGTCGTCAAGTGAGTGAGTTGATGCCTCGTGGGTTGCAGGATTTTACTAGTGCTGCTGCCAATAATAATACCACTACTGGTGTTCCTGTTACTAGTAGTGTTTCTACTCCCAGCCTAAGTGGCTTGGAGGCTGAAGCGGCTGCTTCTTTTGGGGGAGATGGAGGTACTGGAAGATGGCCAAGACAAGAGACTTTAACTCTTCTTGAGATCAGATCTCGTCTCGATTCAAAGTTCAAGGAGGCTAATCAAAAGGGTCCTCTTTGGGACGAAGTCTCTAGGTATATACATACATTTATACAATGCCCTAATTTTTTTAATTGTTCTTTTCGTATTTTGTGGAATTTTTTTCCACTCAGTTTCAAGTTTTAACAAATTCACAAATTCTCTCTCCCTCTCTCTCTCTTTTTTTTTTTGTTTTGTGTTTTTATTTTCTCCCTACTACATTTAATAGTCATTTTCTTAAGAGTTCTCATTGCTAGTAACAATTATGAAGCAATAAGTAGCTCGTTCATGGTACTGGGAAGATTCAAGCAAAACCATTTTTTATTATTTTTTTCTAATATGACTGAGAACATTTTATCCCTAACTGTTAATTTTTTAAAGCTCTTTTAAGCCGCAATGCTTTTCTTTCTCTCTTTTACACTTTCTGTAATACTGGATTATTCATGTCTTTTTTCATGGACAATTTAAGCAAAAAAAACCCATCTGACTTTGAGTGAAAGTGAATGAACCATCACTGTGTTTTTTTCTCTTATTATAGAAACAGTATATGAGTTTTGTTTGCTTGGTTTAGGGATTGGAAAAATGACTACCTATCAATAAGATGAGCTGCAGACCCATTTGAATTTATTTTCTTTGCCTTGCTTTGATCTTTCTGGTTTTGCCTTACCAGAGCGACTAATTGCTTCTTTAGGAAAAATTTCTGACTCAGTACCTTCTATTTTGAAGTTGTGTACCTCCCTTTTAACTACGAATTTGGCTGGTTTTTATTGCTCAAAAGATGGCACATATATAAATATAAAAGCGAGTGCCTAATTGCCATCTACTACTTGTTCTACCTGATATGTCAAGTCACTATATCTATATTCATTCACCCAAAGCTCATCTTTGACCGATTTGTAGCAACACAGCGCATTTGATTATATATTCAACGATAAATAATGGTTCCATAGATGTTTTGGTTCTTTTTAATAAAATAAAAAAAATAAAAAAAATTGCATTTCGATCTAGGATTCCTCTCTGTCATAATCTGAATATTTCGCTCTTAGGTTGATTAACTTTTAATTTTCTTGTTTGTTTAGGATTATGTCCGAGGAACATGGATATCAAAGGAGTGGCAAGAAATGCAGAGAGAAGTTTGAAAACTTGTACAAATATTATAAGAAGACAAAGGAAGGGAAAGCTGGAAGACAAGATGGTAAGAACTATAGGTTCTTTAGGCAGCTTGAGGCTCTCTATGGAGATACAAGCAATTCAGTTTCAGTCCCTGACGCCCACCTTGTTGGGACCAGTCTCCGTTTTCATACTGCAAACAACAACTCTACTCAAGGGAATCAAGAGGCATTTCACTCTCAAAAGCTTTGTGATAGCCTTAGCCTCTCCAACTCCTCTGAATTCAATTCCTCATCGTCTGACGACAATGATTTAAGCACTATGGAGAACGATTCAACAGACAAAAGGCGAAAGAGAAGAGGAGGAAGAACCTGGAGGATGAAGATAAAAGAGTTCATTGACTCTCAGATGAGGAAGCTAACGGAAAGACAGGAGGTGTGGTTGGAGAAACTGACAAAGACTCTTGAAGAAAGGGAACAAGAGAGGTTACTGAGAGATGAAGAATGGAGGAGACAAGAGGAAGCTCGGATAGATAGAGAGCACAAGTTCTGGGCTAAAGAAAGAGCATGGATTGAAGCTCGTGATTCTGCTTTAATGGAGGCCTTGCAAAACTTGACAGGAAACCAATTGAAGGCTTCATCTCCCGAGGAGCTAATGGCTGCTGAGATTAATCAAAACCGTAGTGAAAACCAGAATGAGAATGGGAGTGAATTAGCAATAAACAACGATGGGTGGACAGAATCTGAGGTTACAAGTCTAATGCAATTGAGAAGCAGCATGGAACCAAAGTTTCAACAAAGTGGGTGTTCACAAGATCATGTTATATGGGAGGAAATAGCAAGCAAGATGGCTTGTTTAGGCTATGACAGGACTGCCTTGATGTGCAAAGACAAATGGGATAGTATCAGCCATAATCTGAGGAAAACAAAGGAGTACAGCAAGAAACGGAAGGAGAATTCAAGAAACTGCAGCAGCGGTTACTTTCGGAGCAATATTAACGAGTCCATGTACAATCAGGGCGGTGGACCCTATTGTGAACTCAATGAGCAAGGGCCAGAGACTGTGAGACTTCAACCCAATGACAGTTGTTCCTCCCCAGCTTCTAATTCTAACGCTAGCAATGCAGTAGTGAATGACTGCTGCTTCCGCTTCTTAATGGCTGATGGAGATCACTTGTGGGAGAATTACGGTTTGAAACTCGGCAAGGGAGAAAATCATCAGTAAGGAAGTTCAGATGTACACTTTGAAAGTTTGTGATGATCATCTCACTTTCTAATCAACATGCTGGGAGGAACTCACTGACTTTGAAAAATATGGTCACCACTTTTGCAAGGAGCTGACTGAACTGAAGATCAAGATTTACAAGTAGAAAAGGATCGATCGAATTGGGATACTTGTGGGATCTTAGAACATATATCATCAAAAGTTTTAATATCTTTCAAGACTACTTTAAGTTGGGGGAATACAGTATAGCAATGTTGCTACACTACTCTTTAGGTTTAATTTTCTCCCGACCTTTCTAATGAAATTTTCTCTTTGATGCATGCAATCGGGTATAATTATAGACACACACACGCACACATAATCGTACGAGTTCCTTGATTTAACTTTCCCTATATTTTCCTCTTATTTATTATGTGCTCACTCAATTAATTACTTCATCAGTTAAATAGTTTATATTTCAGATTCTCTCCATTATTGATTCATTTGTGTAACTATATATATTGAAAACAATGCTGGTAATTGAACAGGATTCGATTATTGTAATTTAATTGTTTCACAAAAATTTTCAAGGGAAGAAGCACGTCTTCCTTTAATTTGAATATTCTGAACTCATTAATTCAATTCATTCGCCCTTGATGGATTTTGCTTCCTTTATAGACAATATGAAGATCTAAGTATATTTATGCAGTCAAAGCTAGCAACATTTACAGCGCCCAATCTGAGAACAAATTAAAAATCAAGTTTGCCAAGCAATTTCATATTGCTTGCCATTTTGCAAATTAATACTACTTCTCTCTGCTTGTCATTTTGCAAGTAATTAAATAAGAAAACTTTCCACAACTAGCCCACATGCATGTAAGTTCTGCCACGATATTATAAGAAATCTTAACCCCGGCCTTTGTGTGCTATGACTTGGTGCATATATATATAGTCTTTCCTACTTAATCAATGGTAGGAAATATTTTTTAAAAATCAAACATAGATGAGACATAATTAATTCTAAATTACTAAACAAAGATCCATAAACAAAACTAATCGGAATAACCAAACTTAATTACTTTAGTTAAGAATATAAAATTATTGACGAACTATCATATTCAATCTTATATACACATATACATGGGATTAGTAATTTACCCCCCTGAGATTAACCTTAACTCCCGTTTCGTGTTTGTGTTTTAAAAAATACGTGGTTCACTCCCTGAGATTTCATGTCACTGTTAACTTGAACCGGTTTTAACCTTTTTTATAGTGAACAATAACTGACAGATGGCAAAAAAACTATAATACCCTTCTATCATGCAAAACTTAATTATAAAATAGTACAACCTAACCTAGAAAAATGCCCTCAATTAAATAATAAATTAAATTTATAAAACAAAATTTATAAATTAAATATATAAACACAAAACACGAAAAATAGAAAAAAAAGGAACTAGAATGTTCCTCTCTCCTGCGCCTCTCTTCTTTCTCACCCTCATCCTCCCGTCACCTAATCCTTTCTCTCCTCTCCTTCCTAACCGCTGACACCACCCTCTCTGCCGCGTACTCTCCCTCTCTTCTCTGCTTTCTTGGCTGTTGCATCACTCGTACCTTAATTCTTCTCTGCTTTGTTGGGTCTTATTATCTGCCTTTACTAACTCCGTAGCAGTCACCTCTGCCCCCTCAATTTCTAGTGCAATATCTGATGGTAGCAAATCTCCAGATCAAAAGCCATCACCTTCTCATCTGGAATCCTTTGTGTCATTACATTGCCTCTGCCTGTTGCTCAGGATCCACAAGCCACCATGGCACCACCTCCTACCGTAGCAGTTAGAGATACATTTGGTTTGGGAATTTTTTATTTTTTTTAATATTTTGTTTTTCTTGCTGTGGACTTTAATGCTTAGTCACAGTGTTGGAAGCTTACAAGAAAGTTGACTAATTGCTTTGATGAATAAATATGAAATTTTTGTAGTATGAATTCATTAGTTTATCAATTTATAAAGCTTTATGTTTCTTTGATGTGTGAGAATTGTAGTGTTAAAAAAATAAAGAAAAAAACTCCAATTTGGGGATTGTGGTGTATGTCTGCCAAAAATGGTGGTGATGAAGAATCTGGTTTGGTGTGGGCGTTGACGCAGGTGGTAAGGTTGGGAAGGAGACGGAGCGGTGAGGAAATTTGGGTTTTTTAATTGAAATTATAATTATTGTTTGATTTGATAAAAAATGTATGAATTTGATATGGGAGAGAAGAATTTGACCCAAAAATTAATGGTTTATTTCATTAGTTTAATTTGATTTTGGAGAGAAGAATGCTGACGATGGAGTTGTGATGAAAAGAAAGAGAAGAATCCTGGGATTTGATGTTTGGGTGAGTGTCTGGCGATTGGAGTTGTGATGAATTTTAATTATTTTAGTTAATTTAATTACTATTAATAGTTAATTTAAATGTAAACCAAAATTTTAGAAATTGATTTCTTTTGAAATTTAAATTTATTACACCTAAGATTACGAAATTACTCTTACAGCAGTTTAAGTTAACGGTGAAATGAAACCTGAAGGGTGAACCATATATTTTCGAAAATACTTGGACAACATCTGAATTAGGCCTAACCTCACCTCAGTGGATAAATTTGATAATCCTGATATACATATATAATCATTCATAAATATAAAGAAAAAATTTAAAATAATTTTACTCTTCTAAGTTAATATTACAAATTTTATATTTTAAAGAAAGTCATATTTGAGTAGACAATGTTGTCATATAATTTATTACATCTACTCAACTATATTATATTTTAAATGAGGTGATATTTGGTTAGACAATGTTGTCGTATCATTTGTTACGTCTACTTAACTAATAAATATTAACTTTCATATTATTCTTATTCTTATTTTCTTATTAATTTTTTTTGTAATATATATATAGAGAGAGAGAGGGGGGGGGGGGGGGGGGGGGGGAGGGGGGGTGAGGGGGGAGAGGAAAGGGAGATAATTATATGCTCTTAATATTGATGTGTTCTAAAAGTCTTTAAATGACAAAAGTTGTCATGAGAATAGAAGCGAGCTGTTGAAGCAACACTTTCAAACCCTTTGGAAGAGCCCATTATAACTCAAATTAAGCTAATCTTTTTGAAGAAAAAGCTATTGTTATTCAAAAGTTGCACTTCTATAGCTTCTTTTTAGAATAATCTAACTGACTTGTTCCTTCGAATTTTTCTAGGCATGTTTGGCTCGTAAAAATTAAGCAAAAAGTGCTACAAAGTCAAAAATCTTTGTAAGAAATTAATAAAAAGCAATTTAATAGTTGACAAGGTTTTTCACTATTGTGATTATTTGCTTAAATCTAGTGATTCTATGGCCTAGCATAGAAGACCGGCACTGGCAGAGATTCTTAGTGATTATGAAAGGAGGCTTTAAGTGAAATATTTGGGAAAGAAGAATTGTGGTAATTCTCTAACTATTAATAAAGCGTATTTAATTATAACCTAATTACAACCCTATTAATATAAACCTATATTTTCGCATCTAGATCGGAATGTGTTATACTTTCCTTGCACACCGCAAATTCCCCAGTTTTTGTATGTGTATTGCCGGTGCGATTTCCCCTAAAAAAAATTTCGCATTTTCCCCACATAAAAAACCTGGACTTGCATGCAATATCCACGGTATTTTATTGTTTGTTGAATCTATGCAAATCATCAATGATCTTTTTACCATGCAATTTCAAATGAATAAACAGATGGAGAGTGGTTGCTAACATAAGATTTTTGCCTCCAACTTGCGAATCATTTTCACCATATTGAGAGGGTAATATATACCATGGCCATGGGACATATAATGGTTATTTAATTTCTGAATTGAGTGTCGGTCAGTCTCTACCCAAAATGTAACAACTGAATTAAATTAAAAGAAATGGTTATTTAATTACAATTTCCCAAGGGAGAGAAAAATGATTTTAATAGAGTTTTACAAAGCTTTCATAGAAGGTTTCTGAGCAAAATTTCCACCAAAGCAACATCAATCATCCACAAAGCAACAAAATTTCCAGCCTGATCTTCAATTTCAATTTTTAATTTTTAACTTTTACTTGATCTTTGAAAACAAACTAAGAAAGGGCACGAGGAGCCTTGCTGGTCTGCAGAGGAGTAATAATGATTGGTGACTGCCAGGTTGCTGGTCTGTTGAGGAGTGATAATGATCGGTGAATGAGAAGAGAAATAGTTGTAGCTGAGCGTGAGGCGGTGATTGGCGTGAGCATTGCAGCGACTAGAGGGAGACCGTAAGTCAGTGGCGAGAGTCTGAGTAGGGCAGCGACCAGAGGGAGGGAGAGTTGGAGAGACAAATGTCAGAGTCAGACTCGTCGGAGAGGCGGCCGCAGTGAGGGAGGCAGCTTTAGCGTTAGGGATTAGATTTTACTTTAGTATATAATTCTAAAATTACATTGTTTATTTTTATTTTAAAACTTATACTTTTATATGCGGTGCGGGTGCAGGGTGGCGAAGGTGAATACCGCACCTGAAACACACCCAGACTACATACAACAGTTCCATCCTCGTCCCCGCGCTCAATCTCCACAACTCTGGTTTTTTTTTTTTTCCCGCATATTCCGGGTAAATCCGGGTACCCCGCATAATTCGGATTTTTTTGCCATCCATACCTCCGACATTGAAATCAAGCGATTCTTCTACGGTTATTTTTCTCCATCAACTTAAACAGAAAAAAAGGCACATTAATAATTTGAAGCATAATTTCGACATGGGTACATAGATGAAACATAATTTTGAAACTGATGATGTTATTATTATAATTAATATTTTATATATTTGGACATAAATAATGCAATTGCAAGGCCGGAATTGGCTTGAGCATTGACAACCTAGAAAGTGAAAGTGAACTCATATATAGATTTGCAAGGTACCAGACAAAACATAGTCCATTACAAGGAGCAGACAGGGACTGAACCGTACTTTGGAAAGAGTAAAGAAGCTTCGCATCAGATTGAGCCAGGGGGAACCAAACACATTGTAGACATTTCAGTCATTATCAAAGCAAATGAAACAAGTAGTCAAGTACTATCAGTAATGACTACTATCCTTACCGTTGCCCTTGCCCTTACCCTTGCCCTTGCCCTTCTCTTCCTCTTCTATCTTTCATTGTCAGCTTTTAATTTATCTTTCTTGAATCTCAGCTTTGCTTGTCCCTAGGCTTAGAGACACTTTTTAGGCATTAGCAGTCAAAAGGATAGGAAATGGTATATATTTTTATCACACTACAATTATGGAAAATTGAAATGTAATTAAGCAAATTCAGCTTTTCTTTATGATACCCTTTTGATGTGACTGCATACTGAGCATAACTGAAACTCTCTGCAAACCCATTTGCTTTGCTACTTCGACGCCGTTACTTGCATCAGTTTGGTCACCCTACCATTTTACCCTACTTTCTGTATATTTGGCCACAAACAGCATTTACCAATCCGTTTATTTTCTTCTAATAAAATAGGAATATTTTTGCAACCCCTAAGGTTTCACTAAAACTTATGTACCACTACATGTTTCAAAAATCATGATGCAGCCCCCTACATTTAAAAAATCATTAAACTCATCGCTCGTCGTCTGGGATGGAGCCAAGAATTTCACTAAGAAAAGGGGACCCAATTTCTAAAGAACAATCCTACAACTATAACCCATTTATAATAGATTGTTTTTACCACTTAAGTTGAAAAAAGTTCATTGGAGGAAAAGAAACAAAAATGAATCAAGGTAATTATATCTTAAAAAATTTTGCATGTGGTAGCATGTGGTAGAATTATTCTCATATTCATCCTATTAACCACTTGTATTAGCCACTTGTATTAGCATGTGGTAGAATTATTCTCATCCACCACTTACAAATGCCCTTTGTAAATGTCTTTTTTTGTAATTAAAAAAATAATAATTGAGTAGATAATTTCTAATTTAAATTTAAATTATACAAGATAATTATAATTTAAATTATTTATTCTATATGGAAGTTCAAAGATAATGTATGGGATTCAATAATTAAAAATAATTCTTTAATTAACAAAAGCTCTTTAGTTCAACAACACCTTCCTAGAAAGCTTTTATCAAATCTGTGCACAAAAAAAAGCAAAAACATCAACGTGTGAATGAAATATGAAGAAGAAATCAAGTACTCACCAAAATTACTTGAAATAAAAATTGAAAAATTTGAACAATTTATTACACCCAATAATTAATAATTTCTTATCTTTTTTCTTTTTCTTGCTCTTTTAATAAATAATATAGATTTGGGATCAAATGATCTAAACTTGAATCTAGAAAAAAAAAAAAAGAATAAAGAAACATCTAAATATTAAAGTCCCTAAACCTGCAGTATAATGTGGGCCTTTTTTCCACCTTTTATTCCTTCTACCTTTCTGCCTGTTATAGATCCAGTTAATGTATTATCTTACTATGCCATCGAAAGAAATCTATCTTTTATCGGCAAAAGTCAAAACTCATATCAAAGAGATTAAATGAATAAGTGATTATTCTTTTACCTGTTTATTTGTTGATCAATGAATAAGTTGCTAAGGTTTGTGAAACTTAAAAAAAGTAGAGTGAAGAGATAGTGAAGGAGAGATGAAGATTACTGTAGATTGAGAAATGGTAGTTGTACGGAAAGAAATTTTAATCTTTTCATTACTTACCACCAAAGATAAAAACTCAAAAATATTCCCTCCAATAAATTAATTATTTTCTGCCACTAGTAATCCATGTGGTTAAATCAAATAAACTATTACATGTAATTTATGTGGTCTTTTATTGA
The DNA here is from genome assembly GCA_013180625.2 of Boswellia sacra. Lineage (NCBI taxonomy): Eukaryota > Viridiplantae > Streptophyta > Magnoliopsida > Sapindales > Burseraceae > Boswellia > Boswellia sacra. The sequence goes on from SNVD02011959.1 coordinate 16,062, forward strand.
TATCAACCACATAACAACTAATGCACGTTGTAAATAATACAACTATTAGCTACATTAATATTACATGTTGTAAATATATTGACTTTTACCACTTTCATGTAATTCATTACTTTTAACCACTAGCAATTATATGTGGTAAATAAAATAAAAGACCACATACAAGTCAACGTGGTCTTTGATTTATATCAACCATGCGCCAATTAATTCATGTTGTAAATACTAAAAATATCAACCAGATCAATAATGCAAGTGGTTAATATATTGATTTTACCACTTTTATTTAGGGCACGGCGTAAAATTGGAGTTTTGCATAAGTTTTAACAACTTACAAATAATTTAAGTTGTCAATAATTCATTTTAACCACGTCAATTAAAACCTATGGTGGAAAGGATGTAGTAAAAAACTAATTTTCTTATAGTGTATATGGTTATTTAGGTTTTAAATATGAAAACAAATATTCAGCTATATTTAGACTTCATATTTGAAAACAAATGGCTATTGTTATGAAAGAATATGGATTCTATGATTGTTTATGCAACAACTATAATGAGATTGTACAAGGCATATTAGCTTATGAGCTGGTAGAGTTGAAGGTAGCCTTTCCAACTTAGCCTTATTGGTAGAACTATCACTCTTTTAGTCATGCACTTATCATCTCTTTTTTAGTCAAATATACATATACGTAATATATATCTAGATACTTTTGCATAAATTCATGGCCAAATATTCGCTCCAAACTTATAGTTGTGAAATTATTGAATTGTTATGAGTAAAAATGATTACCTTTTAACTCCATTAAACACAACCATCACATTATAATGAATGATGAGCTAGTCACAAATTTATGTTAAAAATTTAACTCAAACATTTAAATTATATACTATGTACAGGAAAGGATTTTTAATGTTATTTTTCATATAATTTCTTACATAAATTATGAATTATTGATTTAATACGCTATTGATGGTTTAAGACTAAATCTAACGAAGCACATTGATTTATTAGTTCATATAATTAGAACAATATACATGTTTATATATTTACACACATGCTTACAAATGATTATGGGTATGTAATTGTATAATTACAAGAAGAAATAAAAGAGTTGTCAAAAGTTGTTGATACTCAACCCGATTCAGTCATAAAAGAATTATTAAACATGGTTATTTAGACGTTAGATTTAAAAACAAAGGGTTATTATAGGAAGTTTTGCCTTTTAATTTTATAAGAGTTACATTTTGGGCTTTTAATTAATTTTAAGAATCCTTCAATTGGTTAAAGATAGAAACATAATGATGGGCTTTATTTAACATATAGAGTGTTTTTTTAGCCCCTCAGAATTTCTCTTTAAGCCACACTTTGATAAAAAAAATTAAAAATTTTATTTATAAATATATTTTAAATAATACCAAATTTACCCTCTTTATATACCTTAAATTTTAACTTTTTGAAACAATTCATAATTGTTGCCATCTTTATTCTTAGAATACATTCTTGTGGCTCTTCTTCTACAAGACTCAAATTCACATGTTTTATTCTTTGTCCACAATTTTACTTTTTCTTTTTTTGAGGTAAGCACATATTAAACTTTGTTGCTTTTTTTTTAAAAGGTTTTCATGGAGTATTGTTTTAAAGCTTGAAGCTTTATTCTTTTTTCCATTATATAAGAGAAAGACGCAGCTAATGAAATGGTTAAGAGATTTGCATAAGTTTCAATTTAAGCTTTGTTTTCGTCTAGTGTATAAACCATCCTTTTACACTAAATAATACTCTAAAAAATGGCATAAGTTTCTTGTCTTGAAGGTGGAGAGAATAATTTTTCATTGAGTTGTTGAACTATAAAAATGTTAACATCGTGGTTTGATTTAAATATGTATAAGACCTACATGTTTGGTTATGTTGAATTAAACAAAATGAGAAAGTTTAGTTCATAGTCACTAGACAAATTGAAAATGTTCAATACGTAGCAACTGAAAAAAGGATATAACAAACTTTAAATGGGAACTTACTTCTTCTTCATGGTTTTAAAACTAATGATTGGATTCATCCTCCCTTATTTCAAAATCACTCTATAAACTTTAAACATCAATTTCAAATGTTCAAAATTAGGTATTTGAAGACAACAATGGCTTGTGATTGAAGGAAAAAATTAAATGAAATAACATTAGAATATTTTATTTGGGTATACATAAATAGTGTCCTTTTTAGTCATTTATATTTTAAAACTTCTCTTAATATTAATTTTAATTAAAGTGGAGCTTAAAGAGATATTTTGGTGGCTCAAAAAACAACACTTCACATATATTGAATTTTAATAGGCTTAAAGAGGGAAATATGGCTTTAGAGGCTTATAAACAACAGGGCAATGTAGTTATTTTATAAAATATATATAAATAATTTAGGAACTTTGAAAAGTTGATAAGTGGCAACTACCCTCTCTTGGGCCTTAATTGGCTCCGTTCCCACTTTTCGTTAACCTTATCTTTACGACCATTACTTTTTGAGGAAAAAGTTGCATGTAACTCATAAAATGATTGGTCAAATATGGTTAATTTTCCCATAAATAAATAAATAAAAAATAATGACAGCCCTTGGAAATTTAGTCTCCTTGCTTATCAATCGACTTCATTGATAAAAATACTTATCTTAATATTATATTTAAATATAATAAATTTATTAAAAAATAAATATTAATAATTTTTCTTAGAAAAACTCATAAAATGATTTTTCTTGTGTACAAATGTATTTCTTCAAAGAAAAACAATATATATATATATATATATATATATATCTTACAAACTCATTCCAAATTATCTTTAGTTGTCATCCAACAAACAAGCTTATCTCTAGACAGCATCAAATCCAGCTTAAATTATCTATATATTTTATCTGCAAATCAAACTCATTTTTAGATAACATAAAACTCGTACCAAATTATCTGTTGAAATTATCTAACCAACTTGCTCATATATAACATCAAACAATAAATAAACTCATTTGCAAATGAAATAAGATTTTGTTAGATGACATTTGTGGATAATTTGAGATGATTTTATACAAATATCAATTTTTTAGGAAAAAATTATTATTGTAAATAAAAATTTATATGATCTTTTAGAAAATTCATTAATATTTAAAACCTATATTAAATAAATTTTTATTTAAATATAAGAGTAAAATAAGTATTTTATTTAAGGGATATTTTCATTTCTCCCCAAGATTCATTGAAAAAAATTCCCCCTTGTAACTCTGGTAATTGCAAATTATTCATTGATTTCTGAATTTTAACGTTAAATTAAATAGCAAAAGAGGAGAGAGAATACAAGGTTTGCAACATGAATAAAATACCCTTATAAACCAATTAATAAAAAAAAAATAATAATAGTATAAATCTTCTCTTCTCTCTCTTCTCTCCCTCAATGGCTCTTACTCTCTCTCCTCGCCCTCTCCACCGTCTCCCTCATCTCTCTCCCTCACTCTCCTCCTCGATGCTAGCACCCTCCTCCTCTCTCCCCCTTCGCTCTCCTCGTTGCTGATAACACCAAAAATCGTCACCATCTCCTCCTCACTCTTCCTCTCTCTCCTGTCCCTCTACACCACCTCCTTCATCTCTCTCCTCTTGCCTAGCAATGAATCACCACCAACCCTACCATCTCTCTGCTTTGGCTTTGCCTCTCTTCTCCTTCTCTGGTTATAGGACTTGCAATTCGAACACTTCGAAGCCATTATATGGAATCACACATTTGATGTTTTACCACAATCATCTCCTTCTTCTTCTCAACATACCTTCCTTGGGTTTGAATCATGTGATTTTGGTATAGTGATTAATGGGTTTGAATTAATTTGGGCTTTTTGGGTTAATTTTTGTATTTTTTAGTTAGGGTTGCATGTTGTGATGGTAGTGTGTTGCTAGAAGTTGTTTGTTAATTGGATTTGGGTTTGGTTGAGATTGGGTGTTGATGGGATTTGGGTTTGATTGCTAGCGGAATTGATGAAGAAGAAACAATGGGATTTGGGTTTGGGTGAAAGGACAGTGATGATAAGGCTATGGTCAAACGATGGCATTTGCGTTTGGTGGAGATTAATAGTAGAAGTTTGGGGTTGTGTTTTGGAATTTGGGTGGTGTTTGTGTTCTGGAGATGTTGCCAAGGGTGGTAATTTTTGACACGACACGCGAACACGACTTGATACGATACGGGTTTAAGCGGGTTTGGATTTTGACATATTCATGTTCATGTTGGAGATGTCAACCCATTTAATAATCGTGTTGTGTTCGGGTTGAGAGTCTTCAACACACGAACACGATTATGACACGACACGAGTAACACGAATACATATTATACACGATTGAAACGATAACACGATTAACACGAATATTGACACGATAACACGATTAACACGAATATTGACAAGATTACAAAAAAATATTAAATTTAAAAAGACCAAATTAATATTATAGTTTTAGATATTTTAGTCCATACATGTATTCAAATTTTAAAATAAAAATAGAATTTTAAAACCTAATAAATTTTAAAACTTAGGATATTTTTATCATTTAACAAAAATTAGAAACCTAATTCTGTAACGTGTCATAATCGTGTTAACGTGTCATAATTGTGTTAACAGGTTATAATCGTGTAAATGTGTCTTAATCGTGTTAGACGGGTCGTGTTCGTGTCTAACACGAGCACGACCCATTTATTATTCGTGTTAGCGTGTCGTGTTGTATTACCCGTTTAATAATTGTGTCGTGTTCGTGTTGCGTCTTAGTGACACGAATAATAAATGGGTCGTGTTCGTGTCGTGTCAATCTTTATCGTGTCACAGCTCGACACGACACGAACACGACCCATTTATTTGCTTGATAGATGCTTCTCTTCACTTCTTGAATGCATGGGAGAAGGGCTCCTTTTATAGGCAAATGGGATGAACTTAGTCAAGTGAAGACACCAACTCCAAATTTTCTACCCACCAAAAAAACTGTAATTTGTCTGGCATTTTTGTCAATGTTTCGTTTGAAATTTGAAAATCTACAAGACATAAAATATCTGCACATTTGAATAAGCTTTCCAACAAATCAAGAATCAAGTCATTTGGATATCTGTAGCTCAAGATATGGCCAAAACACCGTCGGTGCTCATGTGACTTGATTTTTCTTCCTTGTGTCAGTCCACCAAATTGAATGATAATTATGTCAGCTTTCGTTTGAAATTTGAATTTCTTCAAAACATAAAAGATCTGCATATTTGAATAAGCTTTCCAAAACATTAATAATCAAAGAATTTGGATATCTCTATCTTAAGATATGGCCAAAACACCATTCGGTGCTCATGTGAGTTGATTTTTCTTCCTTGTGTCACTCCACCAAATTGCATGTCAATTATGTCAGCTTTCCATTTGAAATTTGAATTTCTTCAAAACACATGAAATGTGCCTCATTATATCCTCTTTCCAATGCTATAAGAATCAAGTCATTTTGATTTTTCTAGCTCAAGATATGTCCAAAAGAGTATTCGGTGCTCATGTCAGCTGCTTCCATTTATCTTTCAAATTGCATGATGATTTGGACAACCTTACACTTGAAATTTGAATTTCTTTAAAACATATGAAATGTTATAAATTGAGTAAGCTTTCCAAAGGCTTAAGAATCATATCATTTGGACATCTGTAGAGAAATATATGACCAATTGATTGAACATTGCTCATGTGTCACATTCCTTGAATCAAACCTTGTTCTTAAACTTTGGTGCCTTTAACATGTAGTCTTCTCCTTAGCTTCAACACTTCATTTTAATAAGCCTCTTCTTGATTTTACAATTATTTCAATGATATTACTCTTGTACATAAATAAACATGTTAGTAAATCACAATGAATCAATGTGTATTGTTATCATCAAAATTATCATGTAGCCTTAGGGCTAACAGACTGTATAATGACTTAAGCTATTCTCATTTGGTATACAATAAGGGAGGCTAGATTTTGATCTGAGCGAGGTGAATGGCTCGTATCTAACTTCCCAAACCCATCTTTGAAGGGATGAGGGTAGTTTAGGTCCTAAAGTGAGGGATCAGATAGCCCCATTAATTCCCTATTGAATAATTGGGTGGTGACTTTATTCTTTAGACATGCCCATGGCTCGTTTGTATTCCCTTAAGTCTCAAAAAAAGCTTTGAAATAGTGTCGTGGTTGCAAATGCTCTGGTAAGATGAAAGTCTTATTCACAGTGGTAACTCCACTGGGGATAAGAGAAGTTGATTCTAATTGGGATACCAAATTCTAATAACCTACTTTGTTATTTTGAGTCCTTGCATCACTACACTTTGCACACAATGAGCAAGAACTGCCTAAATTAGCCATATGGCATTGGCATGAGAAGTCTTTAGCTCTATTTGACCCTTAGATGACTTATGTTCGTGTCCCCACCTTTGAGTATCTACCCTTGACTTGGTATAAAAAGAGACCGGCTCAAGAGGGCATCTCTTGCTTGAAGAAGCCTAGACCACTGGACCTTTGAGTTTTAAGCCCTTGTAGACGAATCTAAAAATTTTCAATAGGATGAATATCCAAAACCCATGTTGAAATGCATGTCCATGGTTGTAAATTCCACATGATTAGAATAACATTGACTCAAACCTCATGAAACCATGAACAAATGCCACATATCAAATCACCTATAAGAACAAAATAGGAACATGTGTCGTGAGTTGAGGTTATCATGACATTAAGAGCCATGTTATGACAATCATGAAGAATCCAATATCAACTTGAATGTTAGAATTAGGAGAGAGAATCTTGCATTCCACATCCCATGATGATGACTTGGAAATTAGGCAAAAAATCATAAGAAAAGAGACTTGACCTCACATGTGTGGGAGGACTAAGGTTAGAAGGCTGAAAGTCTATCTATGCCCTTGTATGAGCATCCATCATGTCACGCATACATGCGTATATACATGGCATTAACACCTTTGTTTTGCAGCCATCATAACTTGGGTTAGACGAGGTGGTCGCTTAACAAGACAAAAGGAACCAATCGTTGAAATGGCCGCACCTAATAACAATAATCAATAGATTGTCCAATTGAGAGCTGATATGACTGCACTTTAACAACAAATGGCCCAACTCATCGAAGCTCTACAAAATGGGCCTAACTACATGAATCAGCCTCTGCTTGAAGGTAATAGTGGTGATAAGTGTGAGACTAGCCAAGGTAAAGATAGGAGGAAAGGCCCAGCCAATTAGGATGAGCTCGAAACAGTCTGGTAATTGGTCAAGGACATGGAGAAGGCCCAGTCTCTCTTAAAGAAGAAAAGGCTGAAAAGACCGAGATGATATCTTGCTCATTGGGAACAATGATTTGCGACCAAAGTTTTGCTTACCAAATTTGCCCAAGTTCAATGGAGAGGGCAATCTGAAGACACACTTGAGACAGTATGCTGCTGTCTTGGCCACCACTCCTTTGTCAAAGGAGTAAATCTTGAAGTTTTTCAGGCTATCCTTATAAGATGATGCGGTAGTTGTAGACACTTGATTTGTGGGTTTGATGATGAAACATAGATGTGTGTTAAGCAATATGAAATGCCCGAAGAGAGCCTTTGAAAGGAAAAAAAGTTTGAAAAGCCAAAGAACCAAAAACCTAAGAAACCAATGACCAAATTCAAAAAATCATAGAAATTAATCTACAAAGAATCAGACAACAAGTCATATATCGTTTGAAGCTCGGATGTATAGTTTTTGTAGAAATTTGCGGATTATAAATCGAAGTTTACTACAAAAAGTTATGATTGATTAAACACAACTGACTCAAAGTGCACTTTTCACCTTTAGCACTATTCATGTCAGAGATACTGTTCAAGCATCGGGCGGCACTGTTCTGTCGAGTACTATTCACTAACACAAATCATCCAAATCCCACATTGGTTTTTTATCACTTTTTCATTCAAGGAAAACCTATATAAGCACACCTTGGCCACACTTCCCAAGACACCCAGAAATCCTCTCTCTTTCTCTCTCCCTCTAGGACACACTTGTGAGAATTCTAAGGAGTCCCTTCTAGTTTGATATTTTTTAGGCATTTTATATTGCTCTAAACCTAGAAAGGGTACGTCCTAAGAGCAGTTTCCTCTTCCCTCTCATATTTTCTTCTTTATTTTTCTTACTCAAAATTAAGCATGTTTAGAATAAGCATGTTTAGTATTTATTTTGATGCTTAGAAGCATATTTAGGATTTTATAGAATTATTTAATCCTTTATTTGATTTGGAAGATGGAAATGCTTGTCAACGTAAGTCATCTTTCCTTTCGTTATTTAGAAACATGAATAGGGATTTATTTCTTTATAAATACTTAAAATCGTGTTTAGAAGCAAATGTCTAGAACCATGCTGAAGAGCACATGATTAGGGAATAATGCTAGGAATTGAACTTATGATTGTTCTGAAGCATACTAAGAAATAACATAGAATAGTTTGAAGTTACCGTATTTACCTTGACTGCTTGAAATGGGTTAGAATAGCCATGTTTGATCATGATTGATATGATTAGGCTAGAATTGGTTAGAATTGCCATGTTTAGGTAGAATTACCATGATAAAATTATCAAAACCAGGTCGAGTGCCATGATTCTAGATTATGGCTTTGTATTTTGATTAATTGATGTAAATGAATGTATGAATATACTATGATTAGAAACACGATTAGGATGGTGCCATGAAGTGATGGTGGACTCACATTGATGGTGAGGGACCATTACTTATAATGAATGAATGTATAAGTATATGCTTGAAGTCGCTTAACAGATATTGAATAGACTCGCATATGGTGGTGAGGAATTCATTATCTATTGAGTCTCGAATTGATTATTTATATTTGATATTTGAATGTATGATTTATGTGAATGAATGAATATATCAAGTGTTAGAAATATAATTTATTGTTGAAGAACAATCAATGTAATCCTCTTCCCCTTCCCTCTTTCTTTGAATGAATATACAATTGTCATTGATTGAATAATCACCTCACATGCTTAATAAAGATTAAAAATGGAAACGTGTGTAAAATGAACAACTTAGGCAGACTATGTAGCAATATGAGCTATTTTTATTCGTATAGCCTAGTGGAGGTCAGATTTTGATCTGGGCAAGGTGAATGGCTCGTAGCTAATTTTTCCAACCTATCTTTAAGGGGATGATGGTAGTTTAGAACTTGAAATGAGGGATCAGATTACCCCCATTCATTCCCAATTGAATAATTGGGTGGCAACTCCATTTCTCCAGACGTGCCCATGGCTTATTTGTGCTCCCTTAAGTCTCAAAAGACGCTTTGACATAGTGTCGTGGTTGCAAACGCTCTGACGGGATGAAAGCCCCGTTCACAGTAGTATGGTGTCATGACTTTCGCAAAAGGGTTCAAGAAGATTAGGAGGAATTATCCGAACAGTTCGTGATACAGTATCGCCATAATACCTAATTAGGGGTAAATTTAAGGGATTTGGAGACAACTCACCAAAAGCCTAATGAGACTTTTTCGGAGTACCAAAGTTGCTAAAATGACCACAAGGCCTGTAGAGAAGGACCAAGTTTGTATAGTGATCAATAGAGCCCGTGCCTTCGTTAGTGATAAACTTGCAGGCTTCTAATCAAAACATTTGAAGACTTGTATGATTGGGGCATCCAAATAGAAGATTTAGAGGCTAGACAGAAAGGAAGCAACAATAGTCACCCTAGAAGAAATCAAGGGCAATACCATCAAGCTGGTAGGTCTAGCACGAAAAATGTTGAGGTGAAAGCCACCCAACAAAGGTAGTTATTCGTTTGGGAAGACAATTGTCAAAGATCTTTGCAAGATTGAGAGCCAAAGGGATCTTACAACCATTGCCACCATGAAAGCTTCCAAATCCATTGCCAAGGAATTGGGGACATCACATGAAATGTGATTTTCACCAAGTGACTAGTCACAAGACCGACGATTGCACTCCTCTTCATCATAGGATCCAAGAATTGATCGACAAGGGTCAGATTCCCAATCTAGAGTTGGAAGAGCCTAACATAAGAAGTAATCCACTACTCAACTACAACCAGGTACCTCCCCTAATGATTAACATGATTAGGTTGGGCTTGATTGAGGAAAAAGTGAAGAACTCTTTTGAACTCTTTTAAAGGATGGATCTAGCAGGGTTGAGAGAGCTAAGAGAAAATAGAAGACCAAACTTGAGCAAAGAGAAGGGTCCATTAGAAATGTGGCCATGAAGAAGAAGTCCAAGGAAGAAGAGCCCAAAGTAGATGAGCCTAAGAAGATCATTGAAACGGGAGAAGAGGAGCCTATTCGTTTGGTAGCCCAAATCTTCACTGAGAAGGGTAGACAGTCCAACATTGTAGTGAAAAGAGCTAAGCAAAGCTTGGAGCACAAATTGGTGTTCCTTAGTAACCATAAGGAAAGAGGAACAATAAAAGGAAGATGAAGAAGAAGTTGAGGTGGAAGATAAAAAGGCATCCGCCAAGAACAAGTCCACACCATCAAGTGCCTTTGTCAATAAATGGATGGCTAGAAAAGGGGCTAGAAGAGGCCTACCACCTAGAAGACTTAAGGTGAAGAAGGGTAGCAAAGCTAAGAAAGGGAAGCCAGCTAAAAGCATTGTGAGGAGAGAAAGTTTACCTAGAAGTTGTAAGGAGGTGAGAGTTATGGGAATATGGGATGACATTTCTAAAGTCAAAACCCTTCCAAACTATTGGTCTAACTTTAGTAGTGATGAAGAAGAACAGGTAAGAGTTGAAGGAGTAACACATGAGGGAGACACTCTCAAGAGAGAGAATTAGAATGTCTAAGGAGTGATAGATATTTCCATGAGAAGAAGAAGGAGAAACCAGTTGAGAAAGTGAAGACTATTGAGATGGACAAAGAAGTTACCAAGGAAGAAGCCTAAGAAAAAAAAGAAGAAAACCAAGTGTAGACACTGAATTTTTGAGGCTCGATGATAAAATAAAGATCAATGTTGATTAACAAAAATGAACAAAATACCCTTGGAGTCCAAGAAAGGAAAGGTGAGAGGGAATCGATGAAAGGTCTTAAGAAATGACATGTGACATCAAAAAATCACAGAAAGAGGAATTTGATGATGAGTCATATATCATTGTAAAGAAACAAATGTCTAGTTTTGTAGAAGTTTACGAATTGAAAATTAAAGTTGAACTTGAAAAGTTATGCACAATCGAACAGATGAAGGTTGGAAGGTATTGCACTGCAAAGTTCTAAAAATGGAAGGGCCAGAGGGAGAATCGCCGCCTTACTATTGACCAACAGTCGGCTGACGATCAAACAGCCATTTGGTTGTTGAGTGATAGTTGCCCATCAGTTTGCCAATAGACGCCCTAAGGTTGGTCCCCCAAATTTGGAATTTTTCATTATGAACCTTCCATATTTGTTTATTTGCTTCCTTTTTCAACTCCAACGCTCCACTATGTAAACACCCCCTCTCCTCACTTTCAGGGCACACCGGTTATCAAATATAATAATCTTTTCTCCCTCTTGAAGACATGCTCGAGAATTCAAGAAGTCTTTTCCAGTTTAAAGATTTTTAGGCATTCTATTGCTCTAAACCCGGAAAGGGTACATTTTGAGAGCAGTCCTCTCTTCTCCCTCCTACATTCTTGTTTATTTTTCTTGCTTACAATTAAGCATGATTAGAGTTTATTTTGATGCTGAGGAGCATGCTAGGCTTATTATGAATTGTTCTAACCCTTATTTGTTTTGTGAGATGGATAAGTGTGTCGAGGTAAGTCTGCTATCCCCTATTTATTAGAGTCATGTTTAAGAATTTTAATTTCTTTATAATTGCTTAGAATCATGTTTAGGAGCTCATGATTAGAATAATGCTAGAAAAATTTATAATTACTTTGAAGCATGCTTGGAAATAGTATAGAATAGGTAAGAATTACTATATTACCCCTTAAATGCTTGGATTGGGCAAGAGTGGCCTGGTTTGATTTTGATTGTTTCGATTGTTTGAATTAGGCTAGAAATTCCATGATTAGGCTAGAAATGCCATGATCCCTTATGAATTAATATGAATCATGCTAGAATAGCAATAGGTAGAATTACCATGATAGAATTATCGAATCTAGGCTACAATGCCATGTTTCTAGATTATGACTTTGTATTGAGTTAAGTGATTTATTAATATATATGAATTTATTAATATACGATGATTAGGAACATGATTAGGATGATGCCATGAAGTGATGGTGGACTCACATGGATGGTGAGGGACTATTACTTATAATGAATGAATGCATAAGTATATGCTTGAAGAGGCTTAATAGACATTGAATAGACTCACACATGGTGGTAAGAAATTCATTATCTAATGAGTCTCGAATTGACCATATATATTTCATATTTGAATGTATGATTTATGTGAATGAATGAATCCCATATTTGAAGCATTAAAGTAGAATTTACTTTATTTGTTGAAGAGCAATGTAATCCTGTCCCCTATTCGCCATGTTTGAAAGGAAATATAATCCATTCTCCTCCCTTGTTCTTTGTATGAATATACAACTGTTCTTGATTGAATAATCACCTCACATGCTTAATAAAGATGAAAATTGAAATGTGCATAAAATGAACGACTTAGGTGGACTGTATGTTAATATGAGATATTCTTATTTGGTATGCCTTAGTGGAGGCTAGATTTTGATGCGGGCGGGTCGAATGACTCGTACCTAACTTTCCGAACCCATATCTAAAAGGACATATATTTCTTGCGTACCTTTAGTTGGCTTAGGCAAAAATTAAGGCAAGTTTGGTATGCTGAAAACCTGAAGGGGCAGCTGAGGCAAAAGTTAGGGCATGAAAGAAAAGAAGCTTGCTGAGTTAAAAACCTGGAAAGGGTAGCTTAGGCAAAAGTTAGGGCAAGCTCACTAGGTCAAAAATCTAAAAAGGGTGGCTTGGGAAAAATTATAGCATGAAAAAAATGATGAATGAATGAACCCGCTAAGTCGAAAACCCAAAAGGGCAGCTTAGGTAAAATTTAGGGTTAAAAGAAAAACCTGAAGAAAGGGAAGACTACCGTTGAACCTCGACTCGGATCAATCCTTTTTCGATTCAGTCTGATCAATGTCTCAGCCAGAATCAAGGGAACTATTGTGAAACCATGTCCCATCTGAGGAATGATGGCCACAAGATAAGGATCTCTGAGACCGTCTAGAGAGCCTTATAGAAACTGCACAAGAAGTCAAAACTAAAGAAGGCGAAGCCAACTAGATAAGGTCCTATTCATCATTTTGAGCAAAGGCATGATGGAAGATAATGTCACTCCACCGCCTTTGGTATGAATACCCGTGGTAGAAATTAGGAAGTCGTAGAAGTGGGCAAGATCAGACATCGATGGTGTTTGGATAGTAGGTAGGATCATGCTCTCAAAATTGGATGAACTGTAATTGAGCATGGCGAAGAATTCCTCATATAGAGGGAAAAACTCTTGCCCATTGAAGCAGAAGATATGATCATGAGGATCCTAGAAGTTCGTGCATTCCCTAAGAAAAGAGACATCAAGCTTTACATGGTGAAGGAACTTCAAATGGTAGAGATCGATGGATTCAAGTCATTTCCAGTCATCATTCTTTAGAGGCTTCAAAAGAGGTTGGAGGGTCTTGAGAGAGGCCTCAGACATGTTGACTAGTGTAAAAAGACATTAAGAAGCGTGAAAAAATCTTAAGAATTGAAAGAAAAGGTGTGAAGAAGCAATGGAGAGGAAGGACACTTAAATAGTGCATAAAATGAAGAAAAAACAAAAAGAAAGAGGGGAAAACCACTAAGAGAACTGTCGGCTGGCTATTTGACTACTACCTGACGATTCCTTGATAGTCGCCCAACTATCTGAGAGTCACCTGACTATTTGATAGTCACCTAATAGTTTGACAGCCTCCCGATGGTTATTAGGGTGAAACAACTCATGAACGTCTCCTTTCGCGCGTTTTTTGACATTCAAAATGCATATCGACAAGTGGTTTTGAGTGCATGATTTCCAGATTTTGTAGTAGAATTAAATGAATGATAATGAAGAAACAAATTTTAATATAAATTTATTGAAATACATATAGTACATAAAGCTGAAAATAGAAAATCCTTACTAAGTTTATGAAAATTGTTTACATTTGATTGTACATCATAGAAGTTCATACATGGAAGCAAAATGAACAAAAGAAATCGTGAAAGAAGCCAGTGGTGACGATCCTCACTTATCGCCATCATTGTCAATATCAAAGGAGAAAGTAGCAACCTGAGCCTGAAGATGTTCAACCTCCTGCCCCATGCAAGCAACCTACTAACGACTCATCTAATCAAGTAAAAGAATTACATAGTTAGAAAAACTATTAAGATAGAAATCATGCACACATGAAGCATAGAGTTGTGTTTTACCTGATACTGATGTGACATCTATAAAACATATCCATGAGAAGTGGCTTGCATATGAAAAACTCGCTCCATGGAAGATAGTGGTCCCTGCATTACATTACATTAATAATTGATTGAAGAATGAGAAGAAACTTGAGGAATGTACAGTTAGAAGACTTACTAGAATGGTATCCTATGGAACGAAGGGAACAGACATGTTCGGATCCTCAGCAATCATGTGACTGCTGATTTGTCCACTAGTATCTCATGTGTAGATGACATTGTTAGGATAAACCTGGAGGTCACTAATCACATGGCTGGTTAGAACAGTTAGAGTAGCCAAAGGAGCTGGAGGTGGACGTGACTATTGAGTGACAGCAGAAAAGGAAGCAAATGTGCTAGTACCCAAATAGGAGGCTCTCGATCTCTTCTCATGATGAATGGAAGAGCTACCAGCACAACTAGACACAGCAGGAGGATGAGGAGTCTTATCAGCAGATTGACCAGGTCTAGTATGTAACAAGGTAGCTAAAACCCAATCGATGTAAGAAGTTGTCATCAATGGGAACTTAATCGTATTCAAGTGAATCCCAGTCGTATTGATAGGTGTCTATTTATGTATCATTTTTATATCAATTCATCTATGTTTCTTTGCTATAATCCTTGGTATTTTTATGTTTTTGTGTGATTTTGATGTTTGTAGGAGTTTTGGAGGAACTTGCACAAAAATGGAGTAAAACCCTTCATTTTCACCTCTGCTAGTCAACCATCTTCTCGGATTTAATTGTATTGATATACAATGAACCCGATGACATATTATATACCGTTGAAAAGCTCTCGAAGTCTATTTTCTGGAGAAATTTACGGTTTATAAATCCATTCAGTGTACCAAAAGTTGTAATCAAAACAGTGTGAGAAGTGTAGAAATGTAATTCCATAAATCACTGTAGCATGTATAATACGGGACACTGTAGCAGGTTAGTGTAGCAGAGTATATAAACACATTTTAGGGTTTTATTTGAATAACTTGAAGGGGGAAGAACGTGTTGGAGGCAGCATTTCTGGATTTCTCTCAGCCCTTGGAGTTCTTGAAGGAGAAAGAAGGATTGGAAAGAGGAAGAACTACAATCCTAAGGAGATTCATCTACAAAGGAGATTTTCAAAGGATTTGCTAAGTTTTTCTTTTCCTTTTCAATTCTGGAATTTCTCTGTATTGTATTTATGTTGTTCTTAAACATGTGTAACTGAATCTGAATTGGTTGAGGGTGATTTCAAAGCCCTTGATATGGTTTTTGTGAGTTGATTGTGCAAGAAATTGTTATCCAATTCTCTAATTGAAGTTGCTTGTATTCTCCCATATTTAATGCTTATGATTGCTTGTTGATTGTATTTGGGTGGCCAACTGAATATAATCTGGATATTGTCTATTGCTAGACTAGAAATCTTGATCCGTAATTGTCTTGAATTTCTAATCATTAGTAGCAAAATTGTGATCAGAGATTGCAATTGGAGAATATAACCTAAGTTAAATAATCCGAGCTTGTGTGTTTATTGCTTAGATCAACCTGTCTTTCTTTTCATAATGCATCCATTGAATTAAATTTAGAGAGCTTGTTCTAGGTTGTTTAATGGATAGAGATTAAATAAAGAGCCTGTTTTATTTAACAACAAAGTAAGGAAAGATTGGGATAACAGAGCTTGTTGTTATCTACGGTTGATAATTTCAATGGTGTAATTGGATGACAATTCTACAATTAATTCGCAAATCCGTATCTTGTGGTAGAGAATGATCCCTTAACCGGATTTTTGTCATTGATTAATTCTCACTTCAATTAAGTTTGCATTGTGTTATTCTTTACTTGCATTAATATTTCATATAGTTAATTAATCAACGAAACCCCCCCCATTTATTGTGTCTTTGCTTTCGAATAATAAATTTGATTAGAATCAATCCTCGTGGGAATGATATCTTACTCATCATTTTATTACTTGTGCGACTAGTATACTTGCTAGTTTCGAACGCATCACGTATAATATGACACCTCTGGCACCAAGGCTAAATCATCCAAATCAATCATTAGAACAAGTGGTGAAGGAGTAATCAAACGACACGATGCACCTTCGAACCAATCTAAGATGCAATCACCCAATACCACATCATATTGTACACACAAGGAAGAAGAATGCGATAGTAGTTGAATGGGGAGGAGGCCCTCATAGCTACCGACCAGTTCTCCTCGGGCCTCCACCACTTAGAGTGAATCTACGAAGAAAAAAGAAGCATGGCAAGAATGTTATGTAAATGAAATACTGACAATAATGTCTTTTACCTTGTCCCAGGTGATCATATGAATGTAATCACAAAAGAACTCCAACTCATGAGACCTCTCAAGCTCTACACAATGTTCAACCTCCTTATCTACAAAAAGAAAATTCTTCACAAGCAGGGAGTGAAGAAGGAAGAACTCTTAACTCATATGCCCACATTTATCATGAATAAGGTAAAATTAGACATGGAATTCATACAGATGAAACACGAAGGTGTAAAAAAGGAAAGAAATTACCTCAAGAAGTAGAGCAAACCCTGTGATCCTAGAAACACCTCGACAAGCATGATCTAAACCAAAATATAACTGGTCGAGAGCAGCACGGCCCCAATCAAAATCCCTTACTCAGTCACGATCCTGGAGGGCAGAAAGTAGAGTCAAGAAGGTGTTGTTTGACTCATTAGCAAAGAGCATCGAACCAAGTAGATAAACAATGAAGCTACATGCATACTGATCCACTTCGACTAGAGTCAGGTTGGACCTCCTTCTCTAATACTCATGCAGGAGAGCGTATCGAATTGCAACATTATTCTTGACCTTTACTTCACATCCAAGAAGCTATAGGATAAAGTTCTGTTGATCCATTCAGTTTCCAATACAAGCGTTAATAGGAATGACCTTGCCACCACATGGAAGGCCAATCAGAGCGGCACTATCAAGAGGCATGATAGTCATCTCATCGATCGAAAGATGGAATGTGTCGGTCATGTCCATCCACTTCTTGCATAAAGCGACTAACGCTCAATGATCAGTGTATCGAGAAGCATGTGGAAGACAAGTGATAAACTCATAGAAGCTGGTAGCAGCAATCCTACTTCTAACAGCCTCATTTTCTATCTCAAAAAACAAATATGGGCTCCAGAAAAAGACCCAGACATCTTGTTCTCATGGTTGTCCCAAGGCAAGAAATAGAAGTCTCTATATGAGTACATACCTAGAAATTTCCTAGAAAATAGAAAACCAACGAATGAAGAAGAATGCATACCTGGCTCATCGTGTGGGAAGCCACATCATAGACAACAAGCACTTCTTGGTCCTTTGGAAGACCTTTCAATGTCGATTTCCATACCATATCACTCTTATTCAAGTCAAGATGAATTAGATGAACTGCCATTAGAAAAAGGAAGTCGAGACGAACATGTAGGAGAAAACCGAAAGTGAATAAGATGAAGAATGAAGAAATTATGCACAAATGAAGCGACTAGAGGATGAGCAGGCTTTATACAAGCCCTTAATTGTCGGTCGACAGTCAAATAGCTTGGCAGCTATTAACTAACCACCAAGTGGCTATTGACTGACTGTCGGGCAATGGTCAGATAGTCAGGCGGTTGTCCCTCTAATGACAAGTAGACTGATAAAAGGAGAAAAGAAAGAAAGAAAGGAAGAAAAGGAAGGAAAAAGAAAGGAAAAGAGAAGAAAAAGAAAAAGAAAGAAAAGAGAAAAAGAAGAGAAAGAAAAGAGAAAAAGATGAGAGAAGAGAGAGAGAAGAGAAAAAGAAAGAAACAAAAGAGAAGGAAAATAAAAGAAAAGAAAAGAAAAGAAAAGAAAAAGACCCTGTATCGACCCTATGACACCGAAAGAATTTTCAAACAAAATCAGTGACAAGCACCTGGCCATGGCGATAGCTGAGCAACTCACAAGGAAAGAAGAGTGACATTGGTCAATAGAATCTTCAATCAAAATCGCATGGAAGAATTCCTCTAGATACTAGAAAACCGTTTATTGAAGAATGCACCGAGCAAGGTAAAAAATTTTGAATCGATTTTACATTATCAAGAAATGTTTGAATTTTGTAAGAGCTTGCAAAGACAATGGAAGAATCCCTAGTGAGTCAAAGAATCAATAACATGACAAGAACTCCCCAGTGAAGACAATGACAAATGCAGAAGAAGTCGAGAATAAAGATTGTTACAACATGATAAATCAAGAATTTCCCCAGCAGACTAGAAGGAATGGAGAATAGAATTAAGAATACTCGAGCATGCAAGCGGTTGAATATAAAGACCAAAAAAAGATCAAAGAAGTAAGAAGAATATTTGAAAGAAGGGCATTAAAACAAGCAGAGGCAAAGTTTGAGAATACTGAGGAAGGAATGAAGGATACCCAGCCGAAGGGGCGAAGGATAAGAAGGTCTAAAGACCATAAAGGAGTGCATGATAGAAGTTTATCTAGTGGGCATGCATTAGAAGGAAACCTTAAGAAGTAGATGCATGTAAGAATGTTTTAAGCCCTTAGAGTAGGCACAAGCCCTAAGAAGAGGTGACTAAAGAGTGTTGAAAACCCTAAGAAATAGGTGCATTTAAGATTGTTTTAAGCCCATAGAATAGGCACAAGCCCTAAGAAAAGGCCCACTAAAGAGTGTTAAAACCCTAAGAAGTAGATACGCTTAAGAGTGTTTTAAACCCTTACAATAGGCACACTAAAGAGTGTTACCAAAGCCTAGGAAGTAGGTTCATTGAAGAGTGCTAGAAACCCTAAGAAATAGGTGCACTAAGGAGTGTTTTGTTAAAGTGTTATAAGGATGCTTTCATTCACCCTTGAATAGACACCTCAACACTTAGATGGGCACTTCAGCCCTTAGACAGACACATTCACCCTTGAATGGGCACCTCAGCCCTTGGACGGGCACATTCAGCCTTGCACGAGTACCTTAGCCCTTAGACGGGCACATTCAGCCTTGAATGGGTACCTTAGCCCTTAGACGGGCACATTCAGCCTTGAATGGGTACCTTAGCCCTTAGACGGGGACTTTAGCCCTAAGATAGGCACATTAGCCTTTGAATGGGCACATCAGCCCTTGAGTGGGTCCTTTAGCCCTTGAATGGGTGTATCTTTTTGTAGAAATAGAAGGAGAAGAGATGATGAGGAGTCTGATAGAATGTTGACAAAGGTGAAGATGTCAAGATGGAAGAAAGAAAGACGAAGCAATAGTACTTTGTTAATTTTTGTGTCTCACAAACTTCTCCAAAGTAGGGGGCAACCTATAGACACTGACTTTTTTAGGCTCAATGATGAAGTAAAGATGAATATTGAGTGATAAAAATGATTAAAATGCCCTTGAAGGCCAAGAAAGTAAAGGTGAGAGGGAGTTGATGAAAGGTCTCGAGAACTAACATGTAACTTCAAAATATCACATAAATTAATCCAGGAAGGATCTGATGGTAAGTCATACACCATTATGAAGCTAAGGATGTCTAGCTTTCATTGAAATTTACGGATTGTGAATCGGAGTTGAACTTGAAAAGTTATGTGCAATCGAACAGAGGAAGGTCGAAAGGGCTTGCATTGCAAAGTGCTAAAAATGGAAAGGCTGGAGGGCGAACAGCCGCCCATCTGTTGACCAATAGCCAGCCGGTTGCTCCCCCAAATTTGGAATTTTTCATTATAAACCTTCCATATTTGTTTCTTTGCTTCCTATTTTAACTCCAACCCTCCACTATGTAAACACCCCCTCTCCTCACTTTCAGGGCACACCGATTATCAAATATAATCATCTCTTCTCCCTCTTGAAGTCTTTTCCAGTTCAAAGATTTTTAGGCGTTCTGTTGCTCTAAACTTGGAAAGGACATGTCTTGAGAGCAGTCCTCCTTTCTCCTTCCTAAGTTCTTGTTTATTTTTCTTGCTTAGAATTAAGCATGATTATGGTTTATTTTGATGCTTAGGAGCATGCTAGGTTTATTATGATTTGTTCTAACCCTTATTTGTTTTGTGAGATGGATAAACGTATCGAGGTAAGTCTACTATCCCTTCTTTATTAAAGTCATGTTTAGGAATTTTAATTTCTTTGCGAATGCTTAGAATCATGTTCAGAAGTACATGATTAGAATCATGCCAGAAAAATTTATAATTGCTTTGAAGCATGCCAGGAAATGGCGTAAAATAGGTAAGAATTATTATATTATCCCTTAAATGCTTTGATTGGGCAAGATGATAGGTGTCTAATTATATATCATTTTCATATCAATTCGTCCATGTTTCTTTGCTATATTCCTTGGTATTTTTATGTTTTTGTGTGGCTTTGATATTTGTAGGAGTTTTGGAGCAACTTGCACAAAAATGGAGTAAAACCCTTCATTTTCACCTCTGCTAGTCAACCATATTCTCGGATTTAATTGTATTGATATACAATGAACCCGATGACATATTATATACCGTTGGAAAGCTCTCGAAGTCTATTTTCTGGAGAAATTTACGGTTTATAAATCCATTCAGTGTACCAAAAGTTGTAATCAAAACAGTGTGAGAAGTATAGAAATGTAATTCCACAAATCACTGTAGCATGTATAATACGGGATACTGTAGCAGGTTACTGTAGCAGAGTATTTAAACACATTTTAGGGTTTTATTTTGATAACTTGAAGGGGGGAAAACGTGGGAGGAGGCTGCATTTCTGGATTTCTCTCATCCCTTGGAGTTCTTGAAGGAGAAAGAAGATTTTGAAAGAGGAGGAACTACAATTCCAAGAAGATTCATCTACAAAGAAGATTTTCAAAGAATTTGCTAAGTTCTTTCTTTCCTTTTCAATTCTGGAATTTCTCTGTATTGTATTTGTTATTCTGATTGAATATGTGTAACTAAATCTGAATTGGTTGAGGGTGATTTCAAAGCCCTTGATATGGATTTTGTGAGTTGATTGTGTAAGAAATTGTTATCCAATTCTCTAATTGAAGTTGCTTGTATTTTCCCATATCTAATGCTTATGATTGCTTACTGATTGTATTTGGAATGGCCAACTGAATATAATCTGTTGTTGTCTATTGCTAGATTAGAAATCTTGATCCGTAATTGTCAAGAATTTCCAATCATTAGTAGCAAAATTGTGATCAGAGATTGCAATTGGAAAATACAACCTAGGTTAAATAATCCGAACTTGTGTGATTATTGCTTAGATCAACCTATCTTTCTCATCGTAATGCTTCCATTGAATTAAACTTAGAGAGCTTGTTCTAGGTTGTTTAATGGATAGAGATTAAATAAAGAGCTTGTTTTATTTAACAACAAAGTAAGGAAAGATTGGGATAACAGAGCTTGTTGTCATCTACGGTTGATAACTTCAATGCTGTAATTGGATTGCAATTCTATGTTAATTCACAAATTCATATCTTGTGGTAGAGAATGAACTCTTAACCAAGTGTTTCTCATTGATTTTTCACTCCATTTAACTTTGCTTTGTGTTATTCTTCATTTGCTTTCGTATTAAGTTTAGTTAATCAATCAACAAAACCCCCCCTGTTTAGTTTATTATTGCTGGAAAATAACAAATTCAATTAGAATCAATCCTCGTGGGAACGATATCTACTTATCACTTTATTACTTGTGCGACTAGTATACTTGCTAGTTTCGAACGCATCAAGTTTTTGGCGCCGTTGCCGGGGATTGATTTTCTAATCAATTTGTTATTCTGTTTTTACTACTGATTCTTGATTGTTATTTCCTGATTGTTTATGTTTAGGCTTTTATGTCCGAGGGAGAAGCGGATCAACGACTTAAGAGAATTAAGGAGTTTCTCCAATCCTCGAATTTAAGGCTAAATCGGTCAATTTTAACTCCACCTCCAGAATTTGACCTTGCACGACATACTTCCCTCCCATCTTCTTGCAGTTCAATCAAATCTGAATCGGAAGCAATGGCGATGGAAAATGATCAGACTCTTAAGGAGTTAGCGGCTCCAATTATTGATCAACAACCGCTATGCATAAGCACCAATTTTGAGATAGATTTTGAACTTAAATCTGGACTGATTCATCTCTTGCCTACATTTCATGGTTTTGCAGGAGAGGATCCGAACAAACACCTCAAAGAATTTCATGTGGTATGCTCAAGTATGAAGCCAACTGGCGTTTCTGAAGAGCAAATTAAATTGAGAGCTTTCCCATTCTCATTAGCAGATTCGGCAAAAGATTGGCTATACTATCTACCACCAGGTACCATTACCACTTGGAATGAGATGAGTAAACTCTTTTTGGAGAAATACTTTCCAGCCTCGAAAGTTACAAATATTAGAAAAGATATTAGTGGCATTCGACAACACAATGGAGAATCACTTCATGAATATTGGGAGAGATTTAAAAGGTTATGTGCTAGCTGTCCAAACCACCAAATTAGTGATGGACTCCTAATTCAATATTTCTATGAGGGTCTCCTACCCATGGAAAGGAGTATCATTGATACTGCTAGTGGTGGAGCACTAGTTAATAAAACACCGAACGTGGCAAGACGTTTGATTAGTGACATGGCAGCGAACTCCCAACAATTCAGCAGTCAATTTGAGCCACAACTACCAAAAAGAGTAAATGAGGTAAGTACTTCAAACATTGAACAACAACTTTGTGAACTTACCTCTCTTGTAAAAAAAATGGCTGTAGGACATATGCAGCAATCTTATGCATGTGGAGTATGTTCTGCCATGGACCATCCAACCGACATGTGTCCAACTTTGCGAGAAGGAGATACAGAACAAGCCAATGCCATGGGTGGATTTCTAGGACAACCAAGGCAAAGGTATGACCCTTTCTCCAATAATTACAATGCTGGATGGAGAGATCACCCTAATTTAAGATATGCGAATCGTCAACCAATTGTCCCAAATGCCATGCCAAATCGACCACCAGGTTTCAATCAACCAAGGGTGCAGCAACCATTTCAAGCACAACTACCACCAACACCACAACCAGCACCGCAACCAGCTCCACAAAATTCAGGTATGTCTCCCGAGGATATTGTTAAAGCACTTGCCACTAACACAATGCAATTTCAGCAGGAAACTAGGGCAAGTATCCAAAACCTGGAAAGTCAAATTGGACAATTGGCGACTAACATGAGCAAATTTGAGAGTCAAAGCTCAAGAAAATTACCATCTCAGCCAGTGATCAATCCAAGAGAGAATGCTAGTGCTGTAACTTTGAGAAGTGGAAAGCAATTAGAGATTCCACCAAAGAAATCACAAATTGATGAAGGGGATGATACCACTTCTACCATGAACAAAACATCCACTTCTAAGGTAAATCCTAAAACTTCCATTCATTCATATGTTACCCCTCCACCTTTTCCCAGCAGATTTGCAAAATCAAGGAAGGAGGAACAAGAACAAGAAATCCTGGAAACTTTTCGCAAGATCGAGGTAAACATACCACTTCTGGATGCTATCAAGCAAATGCCTCGTTATGCAAAATTTCTCAAAGAGTTATGCACCAACAAGAGGAAGTTGAACGGAAATGAGAAGGTAAAGTGTGGGGGAAAATGTTTCAGCTGTATTGCAAAGAAAAAATTCCTCCGAAATGCAAAGATCCAGGTACGTTCACCATTCCATGCACCATTGGCAATACCAATTTGAAAGAGCTATGTTAGATTTAGGAGCATCAATTAATGTCATGCCCTATTCTATTTATGCTTCCTTGAATCTTGGACCCCTTGCGGAAACTGGTATTGTAATTCAACTTGCTGATCGTTCTAATGCATATCCCAAGGGAGTTGTGGAAGATGTGCTTGTGCAGGTGAATCAATTGGTTTTTCTAGCAGACTTTTATGTTCTGGAAATGGAGGATGAGACGTCTCCTAATCCAACACCAATTCTTTTAGGGAGGCCATTCTTGAAAACTGCTCGAACCAAGATTGATGTTCATGATGGCACTCTCACCATGGAATTTGATGGCGAGGTGATTCGCTTCAATATTTTTGAGGCAATGAGATACCCTACTGACTTACATTCTGTCTGTGCAGTTGATGTCATTGATTCTTTGGCACAACAATTTTTTGAGTTAACTCACAAAGATGAATTGGAAGTAGCCATTAGTGAACACATAAGGACAGAAAGTTTCAAAGAACCAGGAAAGTTGATACATTTGTCTAAAGAAGTGGAGGAAGTTGTGGCAAGCTTGGATGAGACTATAACTATCACCACAAACAGGTATGATGTTTCGTACATTGAATTGCCTTTATCTAATGAGAAAATTCTTCCTTCTGTGATGAAAGCCCCTACCTTGGAGCTTAAGCCTCTTCCAGAACATTTGAAGTATGTATTCTTGGGTGAGAAGGATACTTTGCCAGTCATAATAGCCAAGGGCCTTACACCATTACAAGAAGAGAAACTCATCCGAGTGCTTCGAGATCACAAAACAGCCATTGGGTGGACAATTGCTGACATCAAAGGTATTAGCCCAGCCATATGCATGCACCGTATCTTATTAGAAGAAGGATCCAAGCCCACTCGAGAAGCACAGCGGAGGTTGAATCCTCCAATGATGGAAGTTGTCAAGAAAGAAATCTGAAATTGTTAGATGTGGGTGTGATTTATCCAATTTCGGACAGCAAGTGGGTGAGTCCAGTCCAAGTTGTTCCGAAGAAATCTGGTGTTACGGTGGTTAAGAATGACAATAATGAGCTAGTTCCCACTCGTATCCAAACCGGGTGGAGAGTTTGTATTGATTATCGAAAGCTCAATTCTGCAACTCGCAAGGATCACTTTCCTTTGCCATTCATTGATCAAATGCTGGAGAGATTAGCAAGTCAGTCTCATTATTGTTTTCTTGATGGCTATTCAGGATATAATCAGATTGTCATTGCCCCTGAAGATCAAGAGAAAACTACATTTACATGCCCATTTGGTACATTTGCGTATCGACACATGCCGTTCGGTCTTTGCAATGCCCCTGCCACTTTCCAAAGGTGTATGGTAAGTATTTTCTCTGATTATGTTGAGAACATCATTGAGGTATTTATGGATGATTTTAGTGTTTTTGGTGATTCTTTTGATAAATGCCTTGATAACCTTACACTTATACTTCAAAGAGGTATGGAAACGAACCTTGTTCTGAATTGGGAAAAATGTCATTTTATGGTAGATCAGGGTATAGTTTTGGGACATGTTATTTCTGCTAAGGGTATAGAAGTTGATAAATCCAAGATAGATCTTATAGGTTCCTTACCCCTTCCCACAAGTGTGCGGGATATTCGTTCGTTTCTTGGTCATGCAGGTTTCTATCGTCGATTCATCAAAGATTTCTCGAAGATAGCATTTCCTCTATGCAAGAGTATTGCCAGAATGAGTGGCCTTTGAATTTGATGAGAAATGCAAAGAGGCATTTGAGAAACTGAAGGAACTCTTGACTTCAGGCTCCAATAATCCAATCTCCAAATTGGAATCATCCATTCGAGATCATTGTGAGGCGAGATTCTGCTGTGGGCTGCCGTTTCGGTCAACGAATTGGCAGAATCCACAGGCCATATTACGCATCTCGGACTTAAATGTGCTCTATTTTTTTTTTTTTTGTTGTTTTTTTTTTTTTTTTTTTTTTTTTATAACTTAATTATTCTACCACTGAGAAAGAGTGCTAGCACTAAACCTAAGAGGTTATTTTTGCTTTAGGAAAATTTTGTTCTTATTTGATTGGTACTAAAGTAACCGTTTATTCTGATCATGCAGCTTTGAGGTACTTGCTCACAAAGAAAGATGCAAAACAAGGCTTATCAGGTGGATACTCCTTTTACAGGAATTTGACTTGGAGATCAAAGATAAGAAGGGAAGTGAAAACTTAGTTGAAGACCATCTTAGTCGCATTGTCCATGACGAGGATGTACTGCCATTACAAGAAAGTTTTCCGGATGAACAATTGCTGTCTCTACATGTAGCAACCCCTTGGTATGCAGATATTGTTAATTACTTAGTTACCAAGAAGCTACCACATGACTTGACTCGAGCTCAAAGAGACAAGATCAACAACATTGCCAAATATTACATATGGGATGATCCATACTTATGGAAGCATTGTTCTGATCAAGTGATAAGAAGGTGTGTTTCTGAATCTAAATTTAATTCAATTTTGACCTTCTGTCATTCTTATGCATGTGGCGGTCACTTTGGACCAAAAAGAACAGCCCTGAAAGTTCTTGATTGTGGATTCTACTGGCCATCATTGTTCAAAGATGCATATCTAAAAATCAAATGCCACAAACCCCTATACTTGTTGTTGAGTTTTTGATGTGTGGGGTATTGATTTCATGGGTCCTTTTCCTTCATCTTTTGGTAATGTTTACATTATACTTGCTGTGGATTATGTTTCTAAATGGGTGGAAGCAAAAGCTACGAGAACTAATGATTCTAAAGTTGTTGTAGATTTTGTGAAATCTAACATTTTTGCGAGATTTGGAACACCAAGAGCCATAATAAGCGATAGAGGGACACACTTTTGCAACAGATCATTTGAAGCCTTGCTCAAAAAATACAACATCACTCACAAGGTGTCTACTGCCTATCATCCACAAACAAGTGGTCTAGTTGAAGTTTCAAATCGAGAAGTCAAGTCCATTCTCGAGAAGACAGTGAATCCGAACCGACAAGATTGGAGCCTACGATTGAATGATGCACTTTGGGCATACCGGACTGCTTACAAGACACCTATTGGTATGTCTCCGTACAGGTTAGTCTACGGTAAGCCATGCCACTTCAGTGGAGCTAGAACATAAAGCATGGTGGGCAGTAAAGCTTTGTAACATGGAGATGGATGCTGCTGGAGAACAAAGGAAGCTTCAACTGCAAGAATTGGAAGAACTTAGAAATGATGCTTATGAGAATTCCAGAATTTACAAGGAGAGAACTAAGGCATTTCATGATAAAATGATCTCCAGGAAGAATTTTGAAGGGGGACAGAAAGTTCTTTTATTTCATTCTCGCCTCAAGTTATTTCCAGGTAAGTTACGATCTCGATGGGTTGGACTTTTTGTTATTACTAATGTTTTTCCTCATGGTGCAGTGAAATCAAGAGCTTAAAACGGACAAAGTGTTCAAGGTGAATGGGCACAGGTTGAAGCTTACTATGAGAATTCAGTGATGCAGGACATCGAGGAGGTCCCTCTCTACGAGCCAGCTTATCTTGATGGGTGATGGCAAGTAACGTCAGGCTGAGGACGTTAAACCAAGCGCTTATTGGGAGGAAACCAAATGTTTTTGAAACATAAATAAAAAGAGACAAAGAAAAGAAGGTAGTAACAATCAATTTTTGTGTTTCGAGAAGATTCCTCCCATGGGCTATTATAATTGATCAGGTTTTATCTCTCTTTGCCATTTGTCTTATTTGCTTTGTTGTTTGTTTTTGACTTTCATTTGCTCTTGTGTTTTTATTTCTTTTATGTGTCTCTATTTTCTTTTCTTTTCTTGTGTTTAATTTGATTATTCCGTGCTTCGAGTTCAGTTGTGCAACAGCTTGAGGAAAAATTCAAACGGGAGTTGAAGCCATTGTTCGAAGGTTTGAAACGTGCATATCTGGGAGAAGAACAAACTCAATCGCATTATCGGTAATATCTCTCCTTTTCTTCTCTTCAATGGATGCTGATATCTTTCTATCAAACCTTCATAAATATTTCCCTTCACTTCCTCAAAATGCTGTGTTTAACATTTATAAAGTACGGATGACTAGACTTTGGGCATTGATGCTCCTAAATGTCCCTGCTGATATCCGATGGCTTATCGAAGCCAAGGTGAGATTGTCCGGTGAGCCGGACATTAATCTCGCAAAATAAATGCCTGGTCTAGGAAAGAGCTACTACGCCAAGAGGCGAAGAGCGAAAAGGTTACAAGTATGTTATAAATGTGCTAGATGGAATTGTAACCAGACTTGTCGTTCATTAGTTTTGTGTCCAG
Source organism: Boswellia sacra (assembly GCA_013180625.2). Lineage (NCBI taxonomy): Eukaryota > Viridiplantae > Streptophyta > Magnoliopsida > Sapindales > Burseraceae > Boswellia > Boswellia sacra. The sequence goes on from SNVD02011959.1 coordinate 44,417, forward strand.
GAATAGAGAAGATAAACTTTCATTTATTAAGAATGGTTTGAGTAATGAGTCGCTGGATAATGTTTTGTTAACTTTCGAGTCACATTCTTGTGGACTTGTTCAGCGTGAATTGCTTAATCTATGGACACAATTTCGTGATGAATTGCAGTGTTATAGTCTAGGGAATCTGACTAAAAACGACCCTGTTTGCCAGTGTATAAGAAAACTGGATGGGAAGCAAATCCCCGACTCATAGAAGGCGTTTCAGCCGTTACTGGACGTAAAACCAGAGGAAGATGTGAGCCACAATCACAAATACTTGTATATTTGAATGTGTGTTGTTATTGTCGAATTTTTTTTTCTTGTTTCGTTTGATCTGATTATCAATGTTGTTTTTGTGTTATTGTTGTTTGTTGATTTTGTTTGTTTTAATTTCAAGTTTTCTTTTTGACAAACCATATGACTACCCTATGGCATAAGTACACGTGGGAGAAAAGTGTGGAGGTTTTGTCAACCCCCGCCGAAAGTGTATCTCCATTTTCCATGCTTCACGTGGGAGACAAGTGTGTAGGTTTTGTCAAACCTCGCCGAAAGCATATCTCATTTTTTCAAATCTTGGGGCGATAAATCTGCATCGAGCAACCCCACCGAAAGTGTGTCCCCATGTGTCAAAATTTGAGAATTTTATGGGTGTATATATACATTCTGCATATTTTCATATGTCATTCCATAACCTGTCTTGCAATTGAAAAGCATAATACTAACGTGTAAATTGAACTCCCCTCACCCATAACACTACAAAGATTACAGAGCAGTAGTAGAAAAATGACCGAATGGAGAAAACACCAATTCGGTGATTCCGCAAAATATGCGTATTTTGCGGATCGCAATTTGGTAAAGATGGAGAGTTTACCACAGCAGCTCTTGATCTTGGTAGGACATTAGCTGCGAGGGGTATTAATTTGATTTATGGAGGGGGTAGTCTTGGTTAATGGGGTGTGTGTCAACAGCTGCATCCCTAGGAGGGAGCAAAGTTCTCGGCATTATCCCTAAACCATTAGCTGTACGAGATATCGTAGGCAACACAATCGGGGAAGAGTTACAGGTCTCTAGTATGCATGAGCGTATTGCACATATGGTTGTTAAGTCCGATGCATTTATAGCTTTGACGGGTGGTTATGGTACATTATAGGAGATATTTCAAATCACCTCTTGGGCACAGCTAAACATCCATAAAAAACCCATTGGTTTGTTAAATGTCAATAACTTTTTTGATGGTTTGTTGTCTTTTCTTGATCAAGCTGTAGGAAAAAATTTTATCTCACCATCAGCGAGGCAAATCCTTGTTACAGCTTCAACGGCAGGGGAGTTAATTGAAAAACTACAAGAATTCGTCTATTCGCCTGATCCAACAACAGCTCGGATTGATTGGTTTGGAGAAGGCAATAAGAGGCGTAAACTGGATTTAACACTCCATTTGTAATCTCTATTGCTGGTTTGCTTCGTTTTTGTTTGCTTTCTTTTTATTGTGTTTATTTGAAGTTTTTCATGTTATTTATTTTGAGATTTTGCAGGTTGTTTCTTTCGCCCCAGGTAATATTTTGTAATCTCAGTTTTTAGAGTGGTGGCTTAAAAAAGTTCAAGTTCTCTTGAAACGCATTCTGGATCTCTTCAATCCATAATGGTTGAATAAGGAGGCTAACTTCTAAACTTTGTAGACCCATTCTAACTAACTTGTTTTTGTTTGCTGACTTGTTGAACTTTGTTATTTTATGAGTGAGTTTAGTTTTGCATAATTTAGAGTTGTTATGTGTTTTTATCTTTATCAGTTTGATTTAAAAAAAAAACAATTGTGGAAAAACCTGAGAATGGCAGAATATGGGGTTTCTTTAACCCTTGAAACGCATTCTCTCTAAATAAATCTGTAGTTTGTTTATTTCATGTTGTTTGAAGTGTCTTGTTTCTTGTTTTGTTATTTCATAATAAAGGTATATAGGCTGGAAACCTTAAGTCTGCGGGCTACTGGTCCTAAGGATTGTTGAAATATACAATCTTGACTCAGGTGTAACAACGCCACGTACCTCTTTTCTTGCATTTTGTTGGTCGATGATAAGATAATGATTGAATTAAGAATAACTCTTGGAAAATGATAAATGATGCATGGATCTGTGTGCTTGAAATGTTTATTGGTTTCGCTTTGCTTTTGATTCCTTGCGCAACATTGAGCACTGAGCTATTATCACTGAGTTATTTGTTCACTTAGAGAAAGTTTATGTAATTTAAATGTTTCTTCAGATTTCAATGAATTCTAGAACGTGTTTGATGGTCACTCGAGGCGAAATCCTAGACTGTGCAACATTGGGGAAATGATTTAGGCAATCTTTGGACCGTTTGAGCCTTAATAGCCAACCTTGACTGAAATTGATCCCTAGTTACCCCTTTGAGCCTCTGTAAGCCTTTTTCTTTGTTAACTCACTAAAAGATATCCTAACCTCAAATGAATTTATTCAAAACAGTTTATCCCTTACCTATGAGCATGTAGATCATTCACAATTAAATTTTGAGCTATGTTTTGGTTTTGTGAAGTTAGAGGAGGTTGGGATGTGTCATGAGCAATGCAAGTGAGTGCTATTGTGTTTGAAAAAAAAACCAATCTGTACTTATCGTCCACGTACTTACACATTGAGGATAATGTGTTGTTTAAGTGTGGGGGAGGGAAAGTGTAATAAAAAAAAAGAAAAAAAAGAACAAAAAAGAAGGAAAAAAAAGAACAAAAGAAGAAGAATAAGAGATCTATACCCTTAAGTGTTCTTAAAAAGAATGAACAAAGTGTAGGGGTGTAGTTTTCTTTTGTTTTCTGCAAAAAAAAAAAAAAAGATTGAGTGTTCTAAATAAGTTTGGGGGCGTAACCTGGTGAATTAAAATAAAGTTGTGTTATAGGATTGAGCTCTACATAGTCTTGAATGATTTATGTGTTTGTGGGTGATTTGAGCCAAATTATTATCCTTTATCATACCTTCACCCAAGCCAAACGTTACAAGCTTAATAAAGTCCGACTTGATCCTTGGTGTTGTGCATGTCTACATTAGTGGAGAGTGACTTGAAAAGCAGGCCTATGGAGTTCATTTATACACACATCTTCAATATTAAATATGATTCATTTTTATGCATAAAATCATCTGGGTTACAAGTGATTAGGTGAGAATGGCTCTACACACACACACTTGAGGAATTGAAGTGAAGCGAAACTAATCTTTGAGATGAAATTCTTGACCAAGTGCATTATTTTGAAGTTTTCCTTGGGTTATAATTAAGTACAATCTTTGAGGACTATTTGCAAGATAAAGCATTTGTGTGTTTTAATTTTTTTGTTGATTCTGTTTCGGTTTAGTTTTATTTCATATTGTCGTAGTTGCTCGAGGACTAGCAAAGTCTAAGTGTGGGGGAATTTGATAAGTGTCTATTTATATATCATTTTCAAATCAATTCGTCCATGTTTCTTTGCTATATTCCTTGGTATTTTTATGTTTTTGTGTGGTTTTTGATGTTTGTAGGAGTTTTGGAGGAACTTACACAAAATTGGAGTAAAACCCTTCATTTTCACCTCTGCTAGTCAACCAATTTCTTGGAGTTGATTGTATCGATATACAATTAACCGATTAACATGCTATATACCATTGAAAAGCTCTTGAAGTCTATTTTCTGGAGAAATTTACGGTTCACAAATTTATGTAGTGTACCGAAAGTTGTGATAAAAATGGTATGAGAAGTGTATATTTGTAATTCCATATATCACTGTAGCATGTTATTAAATACGGGTCACTGTAGCAAGTTACTGTAACAGAGTATTTAAACACATTTTAGGGTTTTATTTTCATAACTTGAAGGGGGGAAAACGTGGGAGAGGCTGCATTTCTGGATTTCTCTCATCCCTTGGAGTTCTTGAAGGAGAAAGAAGATTTTGAAAGAGGAGGAACTACAATTCCAAGAAGATTAATATACAAAGAAGATTTTCAAAGAATTTGCTAAGTTCTTTCTTTCCTTTTCAATTCTGGAATTTCTCTGTATTGTAGTTGTTATTCTGATTGAATATGTGTAACTAAATCTGAATTGGTTGAGGGTGATTTCAAAGCCCTTGATATGGATTTTGTGAGTTGATTGTGTAAGAAATTGTTATCCAATTCTCTAATTGAAGTTGCTTGTATTTTCCCACATCTAATGCTTATGATTGCTTACTGATTGTATTTGGAATGGCCAACTGAATATAATCTGTTGTTGTCTATTGCTAGATTAGAAATTTTGATCCGTAATTGTCATGAATTTCCAATAATTAGTAGCAAAATTGTGATAAGAGATTGCAATTGGAAAATACAACCTAGGTTAAATAATCCGAACTTGTGTGATTATTGCTTAGATCAACCTATCTTTCTCATCTAATGCTTCCATTGAATTAAACTCAGAGAGCTTGTTCTAGGTTGTTTAATGGATAGAGATTAAATAAAGAGCTTGTTTTATTTAACAACAAAGTAAGGAAAGATTGGGATAACAGAGCTTGTTGTTATCTACGGTTGATAACTTCAATGCTGTCATTGGATTACAATTCTATGTTAATTCACAAATTCATATCTTGTGGCAGAGAAAGAACCCTTAACCAAGTGTCTCTCATTGATCTTTCATTCAACTTAACTTCTGTTTTGTTATTCTTAATTTGCATTCTTATTTCATTTAGTTAATCATTCAACAAAACCCCCCCTGTTTAGTTTATTGCTGCTGGAAAATAACCAATTCAATTAGAATCAATCCTCGTGGGAACGATATCTTAATCATCACTTTATTACTTGTGCGACTAGTATATTTGCTAGTTTCGAACGCATCATAAAATATATACCACTTCTGGATGCTATCGAGCAAGTACTTTGTTATACAAAATGTCTCAAGGAGTTATGCACCAGCAAGAGGAAGTTAAAAGGAAATGAGAAAGTAAGCGTGGGGGAAAATGTTTCAGCTGTTTTACAAGGAAAAATTCCTCCGAAATACAAAGATTTAGGTACGTTCACCATTACATGCACCATTGGTAAAACTAAGTTTGAAAGAGCTACGTTCGATTTAGAAGCATTTATTAACATCATGCCATATTCTATTTATGCTTCTTTAAATCTTGGACCTTTTGTGGAAACTGGTATTACCATTCAACTAGCTGATCGTTCTAATGCATATCCCAAGGGAGTTGTGGAAGATGTGCTTGTGTAGGTGAATCAATTGGTTTTCCCAGCAGACTTCTATGTTCTTGAAATGGAGGATGAGACATCTCCTAATCCATGATGCGCTCGAAACTAGCAAGTATACTAGTCGCACAAGTAATAAAGTGATAAGTAGATATCGTTCCCACGAGGATTGAATCTAATTGAATTTGTTATTTTCCAGCAATAATAAACTAAACAGGGGGGGGTTTTGTTGATTGATTAATTAAACTTAATACGAAAGCAAATGAATACTAACACAAAGCAAAGTTAAATGGAGTGAAAAATCAATGAGAGAAATCTGGTTAAGGGATCATTCTCTACCACAAGATATGGATTTGCGAAATAATCGTAGAATTGTCATCCAATTACAGCATTGAAGTTATCAACCGTAGATAACAACAAGCTCTGTTATCCCAATCTTTCCTTACTTTGTTGTTAAATAAAAAAGGCTCTTTATTTAATCTCTATCCATCAAACAACCTAGAACAAGCTCTCTAAATTTAATTCAATGGATGCATTATGAAAAGAAAGACAGGTTGATCTAAAAAATAAACACACAAGCTCGGATTATTTAACTTAGGTTATATTCTCCAATTGCAATCTCTGATCACAATTTTGCTACTAATGATTAGAAATTCAAGGCAATTACAGATCAAGATTTCTAGTCTAGTAATAGACAATATCCAGATTATATTCAGTTGGCCACCCAAATACAATCAGCAAGGAATCATAAGCATTAAACATGGGAAAATACAAGCAACTTCAATTAGAGAATTGGATAACAATTCCTTGCACAATCAATTCACAAAAACCATATCAAGGGATTTGAAATCACCCTCAACCAATTCAGATTTAGTTACACATATTCAGATAGAATACAAATACAATACAATATGGAGACATTCCAGAAAATGAGAGGGAAAGGGAAACTTAGCAAATTTGATGAAATCTATTAGGATTTGTAGTTCTTCCTTTTTCCAAGCCTTCAATTGAAGAACTCCAAGAAATGAGAGAAATCCAAAGATGCAGCCTCCTCCACGTTCTCCCCTCTTCAAGTTCTGAAATAAAACCCTAAAATGTGTTTAAATACTCTGCTACAGTAACGTGCTACAGTGTCCCGTATTATACATGCTACAGTGATGTGTGGAATTACATTTCTACACTTCTCACACTGTTTTGATTACAACTTTCGGTACACTGAATTGATTCATAAACCGTAAATTTCTCCAAAAAGTAGACTTCGAGAGCTTTTCAACGGTATAAGATATGTCATCGGGTTCATTGTATATCAATACAATTAAATCCGAGAAGATCACTGACTAGCAGAGGTGAAAATGAAGGGTGTTACTCCATTTTTGTGCAAGTTGCTCCAAAACTCCTACAAACATCAAAACCACACAAAAACATAAAAATACCAAGGAATATAGCAAAGAAACCAGATGACAAACCAGATGACTACCCCATGATATAAGCACACGTGGAAGACAAGTGTGGAGGTTTTGTCAACCTCCGCCGAAAGTATATCTTTACTTTTCATGCTTCAAGTGGGAGACAAGTGTGGCGGTTTTTTTCAAACCCCACCGAAAGTTTATCTCCATTTTTCATGCACACGTGGGCGACAAGTGTGGAGGTTTTGTCAAACCCCACCGAAAGCATATCTATTTTTTCAAATTTCGGGGCGATAAATCTGCATCGAGCAAACCCCACCGAAATTATGTCCCCATGTGTCAAATTTGAGAGTTTTACGTGTGTATATATCCATGCTGCATATTTTCAAATGTCATTTAATAACCTGTCTTGCACTTGAATCGCATAATACCTAACGTGCATCATTGTCTTACACAAGTTTAGAGCACTTGTAGAAATGGAGAAAACACCAATTCGGCGATTCCAAAATATATGCGTATTTTGTGGATCGCAATTTGGTAAAGATGGAGAGTTTACAACAGCAGCTCTTGATCTTGGTAGGACATTAGCTGCGAGGGGTATTCATTTGATTTATGGAGGGGGGAGTCTTGGGTTAATGGGGTGTGTGTCGACAGCTGCATCCTTAGGAGGAAGCAAAGTTCTCGGCATTATCCCTAAACCATTAGCTGTACGAGATAGCGTAGGCAACACCATGGGGGAAGAGTTACAGGTTTCTAGTATGCATGAGCGTATTGCACATATGATCATTAAATCTGATGCATTTATAGCTTTGCCCGGGGGTTATGGTACATTAGAGGAGATATTTCAAATCACCTCTTGGGCACAGCTAAACATCCATCGGCAACCCATTGGTTTGTTAAATGTCAATAATTTTTTTGATGGTTTGTTGTCTTTTCTTGATCAAGCAGTAGAAAAAAACTTCATCTCACAGTCAGCGAGGCAAATCCTGGTTACAGCTTCAACTGCAGGGGAGTTAATTCACAAATTACAAGAATTCGTCTATTCGCCTGATTCAACAATGGCTCGGATAGATTGTTTTGGAGAAGGCAATAAGAGGCGTAAACTGGATTTAACGCTCCATCTGTAATCTCTATCTGCTGGTTTGCTTTGTTTTTGTTTGCTTTCTTTTTTTGTGTTTATTTGGGAGTTTTCATGTTATTTCTTTTGAGCTTTTTCAGGTTATTTCTTTCGTCCCAGGTAATATTTTCTAATCTCGGTTTTAGAGTGGTGGCTTAAAAAGTTCAAGTTCTCTTGAAACGCATTCTGGATCTCTTCAATCCATAATGGCTGAATAAGGAGGCTAACTTCTAAACTTTTTAGACCCATTCTAACTAACTTGTTTTTGTTTGCTGACTTGTTGAACTTGTTATTTTATGAGTGAGTTTAGTTTTGCGTAATTTAGAGTTGTTATGTGTTTTTATCTTTATCAGTTTTGATTTGAAAAAAAAAAAAAAAAAATGTGGAAAGAGACCTGAGAGAGAATGGCAGAATATGGGTTTCCTTAACCTTGAAAACGCATGCTTCCTAATAAAATCTGAGTTTGTTATTTTATGTTGTTTGAAGTGTCTTGTTTCTTGTTTTGTTCCTTCATAATAAAGGGATATAGGCTGGAAACCTTAAGTCTGCGGGCTACTGGTCCTAAGGATTGTTGAAATATACAATCTTGACTCAGGTGTAACAACGCCACGTACCTCTTTCTTGCATTTTGTGGGTCGATGATAAGATAATGATTGAATTAAGAATAACTCTTGGAAAATGATAAATGATGCAGGATCTGTGTGCTTGAAATGTTTATTGGTTTTCGCTTTGCTTTTGATTCCTTGCGCAACATTGAGCACTGAGCTATTATCACTGAGTTATTTGTTCACTTAGAGAAAGTTTATGTAATTTAAATGTTTCTTCAGATTTCAATGAATTCTAGAACTTGTTTGATGGTCACTCGAGGCGAAATCCTAGGCTGTGCAACATTAGGGAAATGATTAGGCCATCTTTGGACCGTTTGAGCTTTATTAGCCTACCTTGACTGAAATCGATCCCTAGTTACCCCTTTGAGCCTTTGTAAACCTTTTTCTTTGTTAACTCACTAAAAGATTTCCTAACCTAAAATGAATTTGTTCCAAACAGTTTATCCCTTACCTATGAGCATGTAGATCATTCACAATTAAATTTTGAGCTATGTTCTGGTTTTGGGAAGTTAGAGGAGGTTGGGATGTGTCATGAGCAATGCAAGTGAGTCCTATTGTGTTTGTAAAAAAAAGAAAAAAAAAAAGAAAAAAAAAGCCAATCTGTACTTATCGTCCACGTACTTACACATTGAGGACAATGTGTTGTTTAAGTGTGGGGGAGGGGAAGTGTAATATAAAAAAAAAAGGGAAAAAGAAAAAAAAAAAGAGAACAAAAGAAGAAGAATAAGAGATCTATACCCTTAAGTGTTCTTAAAAAGAATGAAACAACAAAGTGTGGGGTGTAGTTTTCTTTTGTTTTCTTAAAAAAAAAAAAAGATTGAGTGTTCTAAATAAGTTTGGAGGAGTAACCTGGTGAATTGAAATAAAGTTATGTTATAGGGTGAGCTCTACATAGTCTTGAATGATTTATGTGTTTGTGGGTGATTTGAGCCAAATTATTATCCTTTATCATACCTTCACCCAAGCCAAACGTTACAAGCTTAATAAAGTCCTACTTGATCCTTGGTGTTGTAAATGTCTACATTAGTGGAGAGTGACTTGAAAAGCAGGCCTATGGAGTTCATTTATACATACATCTTCACTATTAAATATGATTCATGTTTAAGCATAAACTCATCCGGGTTACAAGTGATTAGGTGAGAATGGCTCTACACACACACACTTGAGGAATTGAAGTGAAGCGAAACTAATCCTTGAGATAAAATTCTTGATCAAGTGCCTTATTTTGAAGTTTTCCTTGGGTTATAATTAAGTACAATCTTTGAGGCCTATTTGCAAGATAAAGCATTTGTGTGTTTTAATTTGTTTGTTGATTCTGTTTCGGTTTAGTTTTATTTCATATTGTCGTAGTTGCTCGAGGACTAGCAAAGTCAAGTGTGGGGGAATTTGATAAGTGTCTATTTATATATCATTTTCATATCAATTCGTCCATGTTTCTTTGCTATATTCCTGGTATTTTTATGTTTTTGTGTGGTTTTGATGTTTGTAGGAGTTTTGGAGCACCTTGCACAAAAAATGGAGTAAAACCCTTCATTTTCACCTCTGCTAGTCAGTGATCTTCTCGGATTTAATTGTAGTGATATACAATGAACCCGACGACATGTTATATACCGTTGGAAAGCTCTCGAAGTCTATTTTCTGGAGAAATTTACGGTTTATAAATCCATTCAGTGTACCAAAAGTTGAATCAAAACAGTGTGAGATGTATAGAAATATAATTCCACAAGCCACTGTAGCATGTATAATACGGGACACTGTAGCAAGTCACTATAGCAGAGTATTTAAACACATTTTAGGGTTTTATTTTCATAACTTGAAGAGGGGAGAACGTGGTGGAGGCTGCAGCTCTGGAATTCTTTCATCTCTTGAAGTTCTTGAAGGAGAAAGGAAGCTTGGAAGAGGAAGAACTACAATCCAAGAGAATTACATCAAATTTGCTAAGTTTTTCCCTTCCCTTTCATTTTCTGGAATGTCTCCATGTTGTCTTGTATTTACCACGGTCTTAAACATGTGTAACTGAATCTGAATTGGTTGAGGGTGATTTCAAAGCCCATGATATGGTTTTTGTGAGTTAATTGTGCAAGAAGTTGTTATCCAATTCTCTAATTGAAGTTGCTTGTATTTTCCCATATCTAATGCTTATGATTACTTGCTGATTGTATTTGGAATGGCCAATTGAATATAATCTGGTTGTTGTCTATTGCTAGAATAGAAATCTTGATTCGTAATTGTCTTGAATTTCTAATCCTTAGTAGCAAAATTGTGATCAGAGATAGCAATTGGCTGTCTCTTATACACATCTAGATGTGTATAAGAGACAGGCTTGTGTGTTTATTGCTTAGATCAACCTATCTTTCTTATTGTAATGCATCCATTGAATTAAATTTAGAGAGCTTGTTCGAGGTTGTTTAATGGATAGAGATTAAATAAAGAGCCTGTTTTATTTAACAACAAAGTAAGGAAAGATTGGGATAACAGAGCTTGTTGTTATCTACGGTTGATAATTTCAATGGTGTAATTGGATGACAATTCTACAATTAATTCGCAAATCCATAACTTGTGGTAGAGAAGGATCCCTTAACCAGCTTTCTCCCATTGATTTTTCATTCAAATTTACTTTCTGTTTTGTTATTCTTTACTTGCATTCTTATTCATTTAGTAAAACATTCAACAAAAATCCCCCCCTGTTTAGTTTATTGTTGCTGGAAATAACAAATTCAATTAGAATCAATCCTCGTGGGAACGATATCTTACTTATCACTTTATTACTTGTGCGACTAGTATACTTGCTAGTTTCGAACGCATCAGAAGGGAAATATTTACGAAGGTTCGACAAAAAGATATCGGCATCCATTGAAGAGGAGAAAAGAAGAGATATTACCGATAATGTGATCGGGTTTGTTTTTCTCCAAGATATGCACGTTTCAAACCCTTGGCGAATGACTTCAACTTCCGTTTGGATGTTCCCACAAGCTGCTGCACAAATGAGCTCAAAGCACAGAGTAATCAAATTAAACAAAAGAAAGGAAAAGAAAAGAGCAAAAACGAAACTAAAGACACATAAAAGAGATAACAACACAATAGCAAACAAAAGTAAAAAAAAAAGTAAAAAATATAAAAACAAATAAGACAGATGGCAAAGAGAGATAAAACCTGATCAATTTGATGGCCTATGAAAGGAATCTCCTCGAGACACAAAAATCAATCATTATTACCTCATTTATTTTTCTTTTCTTTTTTTTTTGTTAATTTATTTTGCAAAAACATTGGGTTGCCTCCCAATAAGCGCTTGGTTTAACGTCCTCAGCCCGACGTTGGTTCCATCATGGGAGGATCCAATTTCTGTTGTGCTTCTCTAATGGGCTTGGATCCCTTTTCTAAACAAGATACGGTCAATGCATATGGATGGGCCTTGGATTTCAACAATTGTCCACTCAATAGCTATTTTGTGATCTGTAAGTATTCGGACGAGTTTATCTTCTTGTATTCGTGCAAGGCCCATTTCCATTGTAACTCGCAAAGTATCATTTTCACCCAAGAATCCATAATTCAAATGATCTGGAAGTGACTTAAGCTCCAAGGTATTGGCTTTCATCACAGAAGGAAGAAGTGTCTCATTAGATAAAAGCAATTCAACGTACGAAACATCATACCTGTTTGTGATTATAGCTATAGTCTCATCTAAGCATGCCATAGCTTCCTCCATTTCTTTGGACACTTGTATCAATCTTCTTGGTTCTTTAGAATTTTCTGTCCCTATGTGCTCACTAATGGCTACATCCAATCCATTCTTGCGAGTTAACTCAAAACATTGTTGTGGCAAAGAATCAATAACGTCAACTGTAAAAACAGAATGTAAGTTACTAGGGTACCTCATTGCTTCAAAAATATTGAAACGGATAACCTTGCCATCAAACTCTATGGTGAGAGTGCCATCATGAACATCAATCTTGATTCTAGCAGTTTTCGATAATGGTCTCCCTAAAGAATCGGTGTTGGATTAGGAGATGTCTCATCCTCTATTTTAAGGACATAGAAGTCTGCTGGAAAAACCAATTGATTCAAAAACATTGGGTTGCCTCCCAATAAGCGCTTGGTTTAACGTCCTCAGCCCGACGTTGGTTCCATCATGGGAGGATCCAATTTCTGTTGTGCTTCTCTAATGGGCTGGGATCCCTCTTCTAACAAGATACGGTCAATGCATATGGATGGGCCTTGGATTTCAACAATTGTCCACTCAATAGCTATTTTGTGATCTGTAAGTATTCGGACGAGTTTATCTTCTTGTATTAGTGCAAGGCCCATTTCCATTGTAACTCGCAAAGTATCATTCTCACCCAAGAATCCATAATTCAAATGATCTGGAAGTGACTTAAGCTCCAAGGTATTGGCTTTCATCACAGACGGAAGAAGTTTTTCATTAGATAAAGGCAATTCAATGTACGAAACATCATACCTATTTGTGGTGATAGCTCTAGTCTCATCCAAGCTTGGCACAGCTTCCTCCACTTCTTTAGACACTTGTATCAGCTTTCTTGGTTCTTTGAAACTTTCTATCCTTATGTGTTCACTAATAGCAACATCCACTCCATTCGTGCGAGTTAACTCAAAACATTGTTGTGGCAAATAATCAATAACGTCAACTGTAAAAACAGAATTTAAGTTATTAGGGTACCTCATTTCCTCAAAAATATTAAAACATATCACCTTGCCATCAAACTCTATGGTCAAGATTTGTGGCTATAAAAGATCTTGAAGTCAGCTTTCTAACACATTTGTCAATGTGTCATTTGGAGTTGTCTGCAGGAATCTATGACTATCTCTTCATAGCTGGTTCATAGTTAATGGTGCATTAAAGTCTACTCTAGAATTTGAATTTGATTGCTTAGTGGGTTGGAATTTGAATTTCTAGCTTAGTTGGTTATGCTTTATTACCTAATGAGTTTACTTATGAGTCTTAGTTAATAAATCAGTTGTCAATGTAGTGTTAAGCCGTAAGATGAACAAATCTAATTATGTTTGTACATATGCTTGGAGGTTTGTTCCAAGTTATTTAAGTTCTAAAGTTGTGTATTCAAGGGAGTGAAGTTTGGAATTCGAATTTTAATGGAATTTCAGTATTTATACTGATTTCTCTTTAACTCTGTATCTCTTGGTGGATTCCATAGAGTGGTGAGTTAGTTTTGAGCCCTGTATCCTCTGTTTACATCCTTGGGTGGTGAATTTTCTGTATCCCATTGGTGTTTACCTTGGTGGTGAGCTTGTTACCCTTGTTTGAGTGTTTATTGGGTTTCATAATCCTTGTTCCAGCCATTGGCTGAGTTGTTTATCAACTTGAAGATCCTCTCTTGATTTGTTACAATCCAGCAGACCGGTATCAGATTTGGTATCAGAGCCATATCTCGAAGATCCGGTATCAGATTGGTATCAGAGCTTTTGGTTCAATGGCTGGTCGTACTCACAAGGCTGCTTCTACTACCCAATTGCCTCCTTCTCAAAGAGATAAACGAGATTTGATCATTGAAGATCTCAGGCGGCAACTCCAACAAGTCCAGGAACGTTTGATCATTGAAGATCTTATGCGGCAGCTCCAACAACTCCAGCAACATTTAGTAATTCTGGAAAATAAAGAATTCGCAGGTGGAATGCATGAAGAAGTAGAAGATCAAAGTCCTTTGGGCAATTATGATGATAATGATGCTGCTAATAAAGATGAATCGGTGGAGAATGATGAAGTAGACCATGACTTCTTTGAGGATCATGGAAAACCACCAATATTTGATGACTTTTACAAAAGTGATAAAGAGATCGAGACAGATGCCTTGATCAATTTCGGTAGTCCAGACTTTGTTGATGAAGGGGAAGTCACTTATGCTGATAAAGGTGATTCTCTCTTTATTATTCAAAGGAGTTTGAGTATTGTGCAAGAACGAGAAGATGATTGGCTTCGCAGAAATATCTTCCATAGCAGATGTTCTTCTCATGGCAAGGTGTGCAACTTTATTATTGATGGTTGCAGCTTTGAAAATGTGCTGTCTACGGAGATGATTGATAAACTTGGCCTTCAGACAGAGAAGCATCATCAACCTTACAAGATTTCATGGCTTCGGAAAGATAACGAGATCAAGGTAAACAAACGCTGCCTTGTTTCATTTTCTATTGGCAAGAAGTATAAAGATGAAATATGGTGTGATGTTGTTCCTATGGATGCTTGTCATTTACTTCTTGGTAGACCATGGCAGTATGATAGGAGAGTAATGCATGATGGCTATAGGAATACTTATACATTCTTTAAAGATGGGGTCAAAGTTATTTTGGGTCCTTCGAAGTTAGAATGTGTTCCTAAACCTAGTAAAGGGGAGGGAAATGCTTTGCTTACCCAAACAACATGTAGAAGAGAGTTGGAGAAGGGAAGTGAAATTTATGTGTTCTTGTTGTTAGAAGAAAATGAAGTTAGTAATGAACCACCTCCGAAGATGAAATATCTTCTTGAAGAATACCATGATTATATACCAAATGAGATACCACCAGGCCTTCCTCCAATGAGAGACGTACAACATTTTATTGATCTTGTTCCAGGTGCTGTTATTAACCAAGAACGCAGACCAATTGCTTTCTTTAGTGAAAAATTGAATGCATCTCGCAAAAAGTACTCAACTTATGACAAAGAGTTGTATGCTATTTGTCGAGCTTTGAAGCATTGGAGTCAGTATCTCTTGCCAAAACCATTCATTCTATATTCTGACCATGAACCTTTGAAGTTCATCAACAGCCAACAGAAGCTTAATGTTCGACATGCCAGATGGGTAGAGTTTCTTCAAGCTTTCAACTTTACCATCAAGCACAAATCTGGAGTTCAAAATGTGGTGGCTGATGCATTAAGACGAAGACATTCTTTGCTGACCTCTATGCAAATGAATGTTGTTGGGTTTGAAGTTTTAAAAGAGCTTTACAAGATGATCCAGATTTCGGCAAAATATGGAGTAATTGTAATGAGTTTTCATCTAACCAATTTGTTTTGCAGGATGGTTATCTACTCAAGGCAAACCAATTATGTATTCCTCAATGTTCCTTGAGAGAATTAATCATTAATGAAGCACATGGCAGTGGCATTACCGGTCATTTTGGGAGAGACAAAACTATTGCTATTGTGAAGGAAAACTTCTATTGGCCGAAGATGGAACGGGATGTGATGAAGCACGTGAAGAGGTGTACAATTTGTCATGTGGCAAAAAGTCGTGGGCAGAACACTGGTTTGTACACTCCTAATAATCCATGGGAAGATGTTAGCTTGGATTTTGTGGTGGGATTGCCTAGAACACAGCGAAACAAAGATTCAATCATGGTGGTGGTTGACCGATTTTCTAAAATGGCTCATTTTGTCCCCTGTAACAAGACAAATGATGCGACTCATGTGGCCGATTTGTACTTCAAGGAGATTGTGAAATCGCATGGCATTCCTCAGGCCATAGTCTCATATCGTGATCCAAAGTTCTTATCTCATTTTTGGCGTACGCTTTGGAGAAAGTTAGGGACTACACTTAACTTTAGTTCATCTCATCATCCTCAAACAGATGGACAAACTGAAGTTATCAATAGAAGCTTGGGAAATCTTCTGAGGAGTTATGTTGGTAAGAATTTACGGCAATGGGATCTTGTTTTACCTCAAGTTGAGTTTGCTTACAACAGATCATAAAGTCCAACCACTGGTCATAGTCCTTTTGAGGTTGTTTATGACAAGAATCCAATAAGTCCTTTGGATTTAGCTCCTATTCCTTCCAAAACTCAATTTAGCAGTGATGCAGAGGAGAGGGCTAAGAACATCAAGAAGCTGCATGAACAAGTTCGAGAGAAGATTTTGAAGCAAAATGAGAAGTATAAAACAACAGCAAACAAACATCAGAAGTATGTTGAGTTCAAAGAAGGAGATCTAGTGTGGATACACCTTAAAAAGGAAAGGTTTCCTCCAGGCAAATATGCCAAGTTGAAGCCTAGAGCTGATGGATCATTCAAAGTCTTACAACGCATTGAAGAGAATGCTTACAAAGTTGAGCTACCTGAGCATTACTGTGTTTCCAACACATTCAATGTCTCTGACCTTAGTCCTTATCTTGGTGAAAACAACAACCAAGACTCGAGGTCGAGTCTTTCTCAACCAGGGGAGCTTGACACAGGAGTGTTGCAATCCATGGGATTCATGATAGATTATCAAGGGGTGCAAATTATTACAATGGTCAAGAGTGCACATGAACCAGAATGAGGGATAATTTCGTAAAAGAACTGGTATTGCTATGCAGAGAATTAAATGTCAAGATTTGTGGCTATAAAAGATCTTGAAGTCAGCTTTCTAACACATTTGTCAATGTGTCATTTGGAGTTGTCAGCAGGAATTTATGACTATATCTTCACAGCTGGTTCATAGTTAATGTTGCATTAAAGTCTACTCTAGAATTTGAATTTGATTGCTTAGTTGGTTGGAATTTGAATTTCTAGCTTAGTTGTTTGTGCTTTTATTACCTAATGTGTTTACTTATGAGTCTTAGTCAATAATTGAGTTGTCAATGTATTAGTTGAGCCGTAATTGTTGAACACATTTAATTATTGTCTTTACCTATGCTTGGAGGGTTGTTCCAAGTTATTTAAAGTCCCAAAGTTGTGTGTTCAAGGGAGTGAAGTTTGGAATTCGAATTTTAATGGAATTTCAGTGTTTATACTGATTTCTCTTTAACTCTGTATCTCTTGGTGGATTCCATAGAGTGGTGAGTTAGTTTTGAGCCCTGTATCCTCTGTTTACATCCTTGGGTGGTGAATTTTCTGTATCCCATTGGTGTTTACCTTGGTGGTGAGCTTGTTACCCTAGTTTGAGTGTTTTTTGGGTTTCATAATCCTTGTTCCAGTCATTGGCTGAGTTGTTTATCAACTTGAAGATCCTCTCTTGATTTGTTACAATCCAGCAGCCCGGTATCAGATTTGGTATCAGAGCCATATCTCGAAGATCCGGTATCAATATTCCTTGGTCTTTTTATGTTTTTGTGTGGTTTTTGATGTTTGTAGGAGTTTTGGAGGAACTTACACAAAATTGGAGTAAAACCCTTCATTTTCACCTCTGCTAGTCAACCAATTTCTTGGAGTTGATTGTATCGATATACAATTAACCGGATAACATGCTATATACCATTGAAAAGCTCTCGAAGTCTATTTTCTGGATAAATTTACGGTTCACGAATTTATGTAGTGTACCGAAAGTTGTGATAAAAATGGTATGAGAAGTGTATATTTGTAATTCCATATATCACTGTAGCATGTTATTAAATACGGGGCACTGTAGCAATTTACTGTAGCAGAGTATTTAAACACATTTTAGGGTTTTATTTTCATAACTTGAAGAGGGGAAAACGTGGGAGGAGGCTGCATTTCTGGATTTCTCTCATCCCTTGGAGTTCTTGAAGGAGAAAGAGATTTTGAAAGAGGAGGAACTACAATTCCAAGAAGATTCATCTACAAAGAAGATTTTCAAAGAATTTGCTAAGTTCTTTCTTTCCTTTTCAATTCTGGAATTTCTCTGTATTGTATTTGTTATTTTGATTGAATATGTGTAACTAAATCTGAATTGGTTGAGGTGATTTCAAAGCCCTTGATATGGATTTTGTGAGTTGATTGTGTAAGAAATTGTTATCCAATTCTCTACTTGAAGTTGCTTGTATTTTCCCCTATCTAATGCTTATGATTGCTTACTGATTGTATTTGGAATGGCCAACTGAATATAATCTGTTGTTGTCTATTGCTAGATTAGAAATCTTGATCCATAATTGTCATGAATTTCCAATCATTAGTAGCAAAATTGTGATCAGAGATTGCAATGGGAAAATACAACCTAGGTTAAATAATCTGAACTTGTGTGATTATTGCTTAGATCAACCTATCTTTCTCATCGTAATGCTTCTATTGAATTAACTTAGAGAGCTTGTTCTAGGTTGTTTAATGGATAGAGATTAAATAAAGAGCTTGTTTTATTTAACAACAAAGTAAGGAAGATTGGGATAACAGAGCTTGTTGTTATCTACGGTTGATAACTTCAATGCTGTAATTGGATTACAATTCTATGTTAATTTCACAAATTCATATCTTATGGCAGAGAATGAACTCTTAACCAAGTGTCTCTCATTGATTTTTC